>CM035270.1:111999916-112022450 GCA_020226075.1 Hydropotes inermis | reverse complement strand
GGTTACCTGGCAACGGGCTGCAGCGGAGGGCTGCGATAGACAGCCTTCCTTCCCTGCTGCCTCTCTGCGGCCCACGGCAGACAGCCGCACACCCGGTGGCCCCAGAGCCTTGGGTGGGGCCTGAGCTCCCAAAGGAAGCTTGCTGCATGCCCTTGAGCCAGCCTTTGGCAGGTGCCCCCGCCAGGAGGAGCCTGGCTTCCTGGGACCTGGGGACCTGCAGGGGAGGTCTCTAAACAAGCAGGGGGAGCGCCTCTGAAATCCCACAGCCTGGCCACATGTCAGCCAGGCCAGGTAGAGACAGCAGCAGGGCGGGCTGCGGGTAGACTCAGCCCCATCAGGACCCTGAGAGCTGGCAGCGAGGCTTGACGATCGGTGCAGTCGGTGGTTTGGTTCCCGCTTCTTCATCGTCTTTCTTCCAGTAAACGCCTTTCACGTGGATGAGACCTGCCGGCCGCCTCGTCAGGAAGCTGCCTCCCTCCCACGGGGCCCGGGTCCCTTCCATTCTCCTCTGCCCTTGACTCTTGCCTTTTGTCTTCTGGTCATTTGTACAAGATGGTGGAATTTTAGAAGTGGGAGAGGTTCAGATCATTTGGTTCTCTTCTGTTATTTTCAAAAACAAACAAAATCCAACCCCAGGCCCCCGAGGACCGGCGATGCTCCTCCAGGCCAGGCGCCTGGCTGGCACTGCAAGCATGAATGACGACCGCATGTTTCCGCTGGTCCACAGGAACATTCTGTCCTGGTCATTCCATCGATCCCATGTAGGAAAGGCAAAGCCAATTTGGCCGCGAGAAACCATTCTTTAGCTCTCTTAGTGTGATACCCGGCTGCTCAGACACGAGGTGAGCTCCGCCTCCGTCGCTGCGTTTCCTTCTCTGCGCGGCTGGTGCAGGTCCAGAGTCTGACTTCTGACTCCACTTCCTCGGAGGCCTGCCTGCCGGGACTGGAACTCTGGTCGCCTTTCAGATGGGAGTTTCCCGTGATGGTGTTTGACTATGTTCTGCTTTGCTCTAAGGACAGCAGTGAAGGGGCAGCGCGGAGCTGTGGGAGCCTGGTGCGTCTGAGCTGAAACGTGACGTCCTCGCCGCGGAGCCGGGGGAGCAGGCGGCTGCCAGCTGCTGGAGGGCGGCCCCATACAGGCCTCGCTGTGCCGCCCTCGGCTCTCTGCGGGGCGAAAGGCCCGGTGCAGGCTGAGTGGGTGCTGATCTGGCAGTTGTGTTTCAGGAACTGGCGCACAGAGAAGGGAGGCCGTGCACCCGGGGCTGCCCAGCAGGCTGACGGAAAGGCCGGGCAGGGGCCTGGCTCCTGCCGCTGTCTCTTCGCCCTTTAGTGGGGCTCAGGACATGGCGTGGGGGGCACAGACACAGTTGTGCCACCCAGTAAGGGGACCTGCAGCTCCAGTCAAAAATTGAGCAAAAAATTATCAATGTTTCCCTTTCCAGAGGAAGAGATCAGCCTCCCATTCTAGACAAGTGCTAGACAGACTCTCCAAACGAGCCCTGGCCCCTGAGAACCGCCGGCAGCGTGCGTGGCGAGCTGGGAGGCAGCCGCCTCATCCCTGGGGCCTCAGCGTCCCTCCCGGTCCTGTCTGTAGACCTGCCCGCTCTCGGCACCCGCTCTTCTGCTCTGCAGAGAAAGCAGACTGGGGGCAGGGCCTCAGAACCCCGCGGAGCTCATCACACTTTGGGGTCTGCAGTCCTTGCCCGCACCTGCGGTGGTTGTGGTCACTCTGCAGGGAGGTCCCATTGGAAGGGTGCAGCCTGAGCCCCCCACCCCCACGGGCAGCTCCTTTCGGCCCCACGGCTCCTGGCATGAAGCGGCCCCAGCTCAGGGCCTCCTGCGCCCCTAGAGGACAGCCAACTCCCCCCAGACTCCATGCACACCCCCGTGTCCACCTGACCCGCCGCTTGCTCTGCCCTCGGAGCTCCGCCCTCTTGGCCCCAGGCCCCAGTGACCGTCCACCCCACTCCCCAGCCTGCATGGCCCCAGCAGCCCCGTTCTGTCGATGCCATCCCCCGGTCCTCCGCCCCCTGTGGGTGGAGGGGCTGCTGCCCCTCTGTGCTGTCCTCGAGGCTCGTCCCCCTCGCCCACATCACAGTTAGAGGTGGATGCTTCTCGTAGGAGTGGCTCCCCTGAGTCCAGAGGCCCCGAGAGCAGAGCCTGTGTCCATTTGCCCCGAGCGCCTGTCCTGTGGCTCTTCTGCCTGTCTGTCCAGTGGGCCATTAGGGCAGGGCTGTGTCCCAGGGTCAGGGCAGCGCAGGGCAGTGTGAACGGGACGAGTCCACCATGAGAGCAGGAGGGCCTCACTGACTCGCCATGGACACAGGCCGGCCGTGCTCGGCCGTGCCGCGCAGAGTGAAGCCCGCACGTCCGCCGAGCTGGGCGGGAGCGTGCTGAGGCTCTTTGTTGAAGAATGAGCGGGGGTGGTCAGGGGTCTGGGACGGAGGTGTTCATGCCTTCTGTTTCTGGGATGAGGTTGGAAAAGCAGCTTCCTTGTTCTATTGCTGATTCTGGCAGATAAAAAGGTGGAGGCTGTGTGTGTATATATGTACACACACATTCACATGGAGACACATGCGCACACATTATGTAGTTCAGTCACCAAGTCAAGTCTGACTCTGATACCCCATGGACTGCAGCATGCCAGGCTTCCCTGTCCCTCACCATCTCCCAGAGTTTGTCCCAGTTAGTGTCCACTGACTTTGTGATGCCATTGATCTCATCCTCTGTCGTCCCCTTCTCTGGCCCTCAATCTTTCCCAGCACCAGGGTCTTTTCCAACGAGTCAGCTCTTCATATCAGGTGGCCAGAGTATTGGACATTCAGCTACATCATCAGTGCTTCCAGTGAATTTTCAGCATCGATTTCCTTTAAGATTGACCGGTTTGACCTCCTTGCAGTCCAAGGGACTGTCAAGAGTCTTCTCCAACACCACAGTTCAAAAGCATCAATTCTTTGGTGCTCAGCTTTCTTTATGGTCCAACTCTCACATCCATACATGACCACTGGAAAAACCGTAGCCTTGACTAGACGGACCTTTGTTGGCAAACTAATGTCTCTGCTTTTTAATATGCTGTCTAGGTTTGTCATAACTTTTCTTCCAAGGAGCAAGCATCTTTTAATTTCATGGCTATAGTCACCATCTGCAGTGATTTTGGAGCCCAAGAAAATAGTCTGTCGCTGTTTCCATTGTTTCCCCAACTATTTGCCATGAAGTGATGAGACTGGATGCCATGATCTTAGTTTTTTGAATGTTGAGTTTTAAGTCAGCTTTTTCACTCTCGTCTTTCACTTTCATCAAGAGGTTCTTTAGTTCTTCATTTTCTGCCATAAGGGTGGTGTCATCTGCATATCTGAGGTTATTGATATTATTGATATTTATATTGATGACACATTATACACATACTCATAAACACACACAGTAGACATGTATATACACATACATACATTAGGTAGACATATACACACACACAAAATGTATACATATATACACAAACTCACATACACACACCTACACACATATACATATACACATATATGCATAGACACACATGTAGACATACAACACACACACATGCACATACACGTTTACCTTTAAATATGGTGATAAAGATGGATTTCGTCATTGAAAAATGCACTGGATAAGACAACAGTGGCGCAGCGCTGCGCGCCTAGTAGGACAGCCGGAAGCCAGACAGTGACGACACGGAACGCTGAGGGATGCGGAGCAATGGGACTGCTCAGGCTTGCTGGCGGAGGGGCAGCCACTTTGCGAGAAGGTTTGGTGACCGATTACAGAGCCAGACATGCTCATGCCATGTGGTCAGCAGCTGTGCACCTTGGCATTCACCCAAAGGGACTCACGGCGTGTCCACACGAAACCTGCACATAGACACTTCAGGCAGCTGTGTTCATAACCGCCCAGGCTGGGCCACAACCGAGAGGCCCTCTGGTAGGTGATGGAGGGAACAGGCGCGGGTCCATCCAGATGATGCGATATTGTTCAGCGCTAATGAGAAATGAGCTGTCAGTCCTCGAGAAGACATGGAGGAAACGTACATGAATATTACTGAGTGGGAGGAGCCAGCCCGGAAGGACCAAGCACTGTGTGATCCCAGCCATGTGACGCTCTGGGAAAGGCAAGCTTATGGAGGCAGTGGAAAATCACTGGTTGCCGGGGCGCAGGAGGCACGGGGGTGAATAGTGGGGATCAGAGGATGCAGAGGGCAGCGGGGCTACTGTGTGGAGCTGTGCGGTCACACACCACTCCACCTGTGTCCAGGCCCGAGGCCTGGACAGCGCCGAGAGCGAACCCTCACACACCCCGTGGCTCTGTACACAGTGACGTGTGGGGGTTCATCAGTCATAACAAAGGTTCTGTTTGATAGGAAGGCTGAAAGGGGGGGAGGCTGTGCCTGCATGGGGGCAGGAGGTTGACGGGAAAGCTGTGTACCCTCCTAATTTTGCTGTGAACCCAGCACTGCTCTGAGAAATAAAGTTCATTGATTAAGATGATCCGCTGGGGGACAGTGTCTCTACCTTATCAGCATGGCTACAGTCTAGCGGCAAAGAGAATCTACAGTTGGCTTTCAAACAATTCAGTTTTTAGCTAAAAGTAATTCTAAAAGCACAAACAGTATTACATGTTATGTTCTATTCAGTTCAGTCGCTCAGTCGTGTCCGACCCCATGAATCACAGCATGCCAGGCCTCCCTGTCCATGACCAACTCCGGAGTTTACTCAAACTCAAGTTCATCGAATCGGTGATGCCATCCAGCCATCTCATCCTCTGTCATGCCCTTCTCCTCTTGCCCCCAATCCCTCCCAGCATCAGGGTCTTTTCCAGTGAGTCAGCTCTTCCCATCAGGTGGCCAAAGTATTAGAGTTTCAGCTTCAGCATCAGTCCTTCCAGTGAACACCCAGGACTGATCTCCTTTAGGACGGACTGGTTGGATCTCCTTGCAGTCCAAGGGACTCTCAAGAGTCTTCTCCAACACCACAGTTCAAAAGCATCAAATCTTCAGCACTCAGCTTTCTTCACAGTCCAACTCTCACATCCACACATGACCACTGGAAAAACCATAGCCTTGACTAGACGAACCTTTGTCAGCAAAGTAATGTCTCTGCTTTTTAATATGCTATCTAGGTTGGTCATAACTTTCCTTCCAAGGAGCAAGCGTCTTTTAATTTCATGGCTGCAGTCACCATCTGCCGTGATTTTGGAGCCCCCCAGAAATAAAGTCTGACACTGTTTCCACTGTCTCCCCATCTATTTCCCATGAAGTGGTGGGACCAGATGCCATGATCTTAGTTTTCTGAATGTTGAGCTTTAAGCCAACTTTTTCACTCTCCTCTTTCACTTTCATCAAGAGACTTTTCAGTTCCTCTTCACTTTCTGCCATAAGGGTGGTGTCATCTGCATATCTGAGGTTATTGATATTTCTCCTGGCAATCTTGATTTCAGCTTGTGCTTCTTCCAGCCCAGCGTTTCTCATGATGTTCTCTGCATATAAGTTAAATAAGCAGGGTGACAATATACAGGCTTGACATACCCTTTTCCTATTTGGAACTAGTCTGTTGTTCCATGTCCAGTTCTAACTATTGCTTCCTGACACACATATAGGTTTCTCAAGAGGCAGGTCAGGTGGTCTGGTATTCCCATCTCTTTAAGAATTTTCCACAGTTTATTGTGATCCACACAGTCGAAGACTTTGGCGTAGTCAATAAAATAGAAATAGATGTTTTTCTGGAACTCCCTTGCTTTTTTGATAATCCAGCAGATGTTGGCAATTTGATCTTTGGTTCCTCTGCCTTTTCTAAAACCAGCTTGAACATCTGGAAGTTCATGGTTCACGTAGCTTGGATAATTTTGACTATTACTTTACTAGCGTGTGAGATGAGTGCAGTGTGGTAGTTTGAGCATTCTTTGGGATTGCCTTTCTTAGGGACTGGAATGAAAACTGACCTTTTCCAGTCCTGTGGCCACTGCTGAGTTTTCCAAATTTGCTGGCGTATTGAGTGCAGCACTTTCACAGCATCATCTTTTAGGATTTGAAATAGCTCCACTGGAATTCCATCTCCTCCACTAGCTTTGTTCATAGTGACGCTTTCTAAGGCCCACTTGACTTCACATTCCAGGATGTCTGGCTCTCGATTCTAAATATAAATTTAAAAGAAATGTTTCAAGGAAATCTAATTAATGTTTTTCTTAGAATATGTTTACAACACTGTCTGCCACAGACCAAATTTAAAGAATGGTTCCATTATACTGCAGACCGGAAGTGACTTACAAGGGTTGTTCCAAAGCATATGGGAAATGTCTTTGCGTGTTTTCCTTTGTGCCAGCCTGAGTGGTGGGGTGCTTCCTGTGGGTCTCAGGCGGGTCCTGGAGGCATGGCAACCCAGGGTCTTCGCTGCTGGCAGCTGACCTGCTGACCCCTCCCTGCACTGGAGGCTGACAGTTGCGTTTCTCCTCTGTAAGGTGTGGGGCCGATGCATCCTAATGCTCCCTCCGCTCCCTGCTTCAGGGTGTTTGGGTTCAGAGAGTGAAACGGAAGTTGCGTGTGTTCTGGAGTTCTCACTTCTCCCCAGCGCCACCCCAGGCACTGAGTGGGGTTCTTTGCAGGGAACAGAGCAGAGAACGTGATACGTGCTGAGTTCCCGCCGCGCAGACTGTCCATGCCGCTGGGCGACGGTGGGGGTGAGGCCCTCCCTCAGGGACAGCAGGGCCCCCCGCCACTGGTGGCAGGCGGGCCGCTTTTAGCAGAGCTCAGAGTAGGGGCAGTGCCCCTGGTCCCAGGGTGGAGGCAGAAGGTTGAGCTCCGCGGCCGGTCAGGCAGCTGGGCAGGTTGCCGCCTGGATCCTCCGGGCTTCGCAGAGGCCCCAGAAATCCAGGGGACACTTGCAATACTTCAGATGACGTTCTGCCCCTCCTGTGGGGCATCTCGGTGTAAGCACACGTAGCGCCCGGCCAGCAATCACGCGCCAGCCCGGCCGGCAGCGTGCTCCTGATAATTAGGCGGGCTGCATGTGAAAGGCTGTCCTCTGCTGCGCCTGCAGTGAGACCGCGAACAATGGAGGGGCCCTCGCCTGCAGCCGGCGCAGATGCACCCCGTGTGAGGCCCTGGGCGCTGAATTAGCCTTTTGTGCCCAAGGCAGTGATTTGAATGTTTGAACCCCCACAGGAAGCTTGTCTCAAAGTGAACAATTCCCAAATAAGGGCTAATTAGGGCCTAAGTTAGTTAGAAGGTGCGGTTTGAAAAGATGTTGAGGAGCAGAGTCTATCATCTGGGACAGATGGGACATAGCAGGATAAATGGGGCCCCACTCCCATCTCACTCTCCCCGGAGCCACCCTTCCCCTCCGCGTTCTCAGGAGGCCCCGAGCAGCCACACTGGCCTGGGGCCCCCACCGCCAGCACCGCCTGCAAACCAGCACTTCTGCCCCCGGGGTCCTGCTCCTCCCCCGGAGACCAGCCCCGAGTGATGTCGACTGTATGGTCACCGGATGGTCAGAAGCAAAGCTTCACATCACAAGTGTGATGGTCTCAGGCGCAAGATGACAGAAAGGCAGGGGGTGGGGGTCGGAGAGAGAGCTGGAAGGCAGCCTGGAAGCCACGCTGCACTGGACTCATCTTTGCATTTGTGGTTTTCATGATGAGCTGCTTTTTGTTTAAAGCCATGCTTTCCATTAGGCTTCCCTGGTGGCCCAGATGCTAAAGAATCCACCTGCAATGCAGGAGACCTAGGTTTGATCCCTGGGTCAGGAAGATCCCCTGGAGAAGGGAATAGCAATGCACTCCAGTATCCTTGCCCAGAAAATCGCACGGATGGAGGGGCCTGGTGGGAAACATCCCATGGGGTCACAAGGAGTTGGACATGACTGAGCAGCTAACACACCACACACTCATTCCATTCCAAGGGCTTCTGATCCTGGCAGCTGCTCGGAGCTGTGCCTCGGGCTCAACCAGGGCTGTCCACCTGTCTGTCCCGTCTCCCCGCTCACAATCTCTCTTTTCTGCCTCCCTTCTCTCAGATGGAGTGTTCGGACGTTGTCAGGAGTTTCCGGCCATGGATGTGCTCCGCTATGAAGTGTCGCCAGGGGTTCTGCAGCACCTGACGGCCACCCTGCAGAAGCTCTCCCGCACAGGTGGGTGGGCCCGGTCATCCGCATCCTCCCGGGTGCTGAGGCGGGAGGAAAAGGGCGGGTCCGCCAGCCAGGGACAGGCAAGGAGCAGGTGGCCTGTGTCCCTCCTGGGCTGGAGGCCGTCCTGGCAGCTGTGGCTGGTGCTGCGGGTCAGTGAGGGTGAACGGCTGGCCCTGTGCCCCAGAAGATGAGCGCACTGCTGAAACCCCAGCCCCAGTGTCCCAGCCCAGGCGCCTGGCTCCTCGGGGCCAGTGGTCAGGTGCGCATGGTCTCAGCTGAGGCCCAGGAGCAGGCCAAGAGCAGCTCCCACAGAGGACAGGCGTCTTCTCCAGAAGGTGCTGTGCGTCCACGCCCAGACCCCACGGGTCTGCACTGTAGGTTCACCTGCTGTGGCCACCCAGGCTGTCCTGTCTCCTGCTGACCCTCTGGGCAGAGGCTCCTTACCTGTGGGTGTGGGCCCAGGGCTGTGGACCGTGCCCGTGTAGATCTGTGGACATGGGCCCGTGGCTGCCTCCAGCCCCATGTCCTTGATGTCCCCATGTCCCCTGCATGAGTCTGGAGGGAGAAAGGGAGATGTGAGCATCTGAGCCCCAGAGGATGCCGGGAGCTGGAGTGCTGGCAGGAGGCAGTTGCTGGCCTGGCGAGGGACAGCGGGTCGCCTCTGGTCACCACTCCTCTTGGCAGAGAAACTTCCAGGCGGTGGCAGCCGGACCCCAGGTGGGTCCCGTCCCGGAGCTCCAGCCGCTGACCTCCAGGGCCCGCCGTCTGCAGACGGCACTGTGCTGGGGGGTCATCAGCCCTCCGTGGTGGCAGCACCAGCCCCTGCCAACCCCCTTTGGATTGGTGCTGCCTCTGGTCAGCAAGTTTGTCCATAGAAGTCATGGCGGGTGGTGTCGAGTGAGGTAGTTTGGGTGTCCTTCCACCTCTATGACTCTCACCCCACAGGTCAGGGAACAGGGGGCGCCCTGGTAGCCACTGAGCGCAAGCATTCCGGACCAGGAGCAAGCCCAGGGTGGCCCTGACCACCACCCCGTGAGCCCCGGGGCGTCTGGTGGACGCTGTGACGTCCGGGGTGCTCTGGCATTAGTGTCAGCTGAGGGCCGGAGCAGTGGCCACTGGAGTCTGCTGATGTCCTTTCCTGGTCAGAGGCCTCAGGTCCTTCGGGGGGCCTGGGGGCAGACGGAAGGATGAGCATCGGCTTGCGTAGCAGGGCCTTTCCTCCAGGGCCCCCATCACCCACGCTGACCTGCCATCCCAGGGCTCCCCCACACCCCGCCCCGCCATTCCCGGGCTCTGATGCATGAGGTGGAATTCCTCCATCTGGAAACTGCAGGAGGGGCCGTGACTGTTCTGCTGACTCAGTGGACGCAGGGCTCTCCTGCAGGCAGGCCCTGGGTGCTGGCGGAAGGCTGTCCTGTCCACTCCGGGAATGCTGCAGCAGCTGTGAAGCCCCAGGTCTCCATACCCCCTCTCTCGTGGTCAGCGCTCCGTGGCAGCCGCATGCCTTCCCCTCAGTGCTGAGTGGCCCCTCCCCGGCCATGCCTCCCCCAAGTGCACCCAGGGGCCCAGATGGAGCAGACCGCACCCACTGCCTCCCTGACATTCAGAGCCTTTCCTGAGCTCTCGCAGGAGGCTGCTCGTGACCCTGGACCCCCGGGGCCTTTGGCAGGTCTACTGTGAGCCTGTCACGTGAGGAGGCTACTGCATGTCCACCTCACTTCACGGAGGCCCCGAGTCTCTCATTCTGTGGACCAGCGGCAGAGAGCCTCGGGGCTGCTGGCTGACAGCTGTGCTCTGGGCCCGGGTTGGTAGGCCCAGCCTGGCCCCGTTCCGTTCGTCCCCCTTGTCTCACGCTCTGGTTCCACACCCACCCATGTTCCTGCTGCTACAGAGCAGCCCACACGCGGTTCTTCTGCCTGCTCCGCTCTCACGGCCGCTGCGACCGTCCAGACATGGGCAAGATGCTGTTCCCTGGGAGGGTCCCAGGACCACCACCTGGGGGTCAGGGTTCCTCAGGAGAGGATGGGTGCCTTCCCTGCAGAGCAGGCTGGAGGGCTCCATGTCTCAGCTGGGTCAGGGTGTGTCCACGCCCGCGTCCAGCACTTCCCGAGCACTAACCCAGGGCCCAGTGTGCATCGCAGTCTGATCACAGGCTCACACTCTGCGCTCCTTCCAGAGGGAATGTGAGACACACAGAGGGTGCTTCATGGAGGAGGAGGACAGACAGGGAAGTGTGTGTTTAAATGCGTAGCTGTCCTTGTTGAGAGCAGTTCTAATTCACAGAAAGGTTGGGCAGAGTGTAGAGTTTGCACACATGCCCCCCTGGAAAGGTTCTCTGGCTGTGGGGTGGCATCTGGATTGGTATTGCTGCATTATGATCTGTGAACACCCACAGCTCACTTTAGGGTTAACCTTGTCCTGCATGTTCTGTGCAGGACGCGTGACGTCATGCAGCGCCGTAGGGGTCTGGGTGGGGAAAGCTCGCTGCCGTAAGGGGCCGCGTGCCCACCTGGTCGTCACCCCCCTGCACCCATCCCCCTATGCCCCCATCTGCCCCAACCCCCCCCCCCCCCCCCGCCCCCCGTCCTGGCAGACACTCCCCTCTGCTGCTTCCAGAACGTCACATAGCTGGGATCAAGCAGTGTGTAACCTTTTCAGACTGGCTTCTTTCACCTAGGCCTGTGCTCCGAAGTTCCTCCCGTTACTTCTCATGGCTTGACAGCTCACTTACTTTTAGCACTGAATGACATTCAGTTGTCTGAGTGGACCAGTTTTCCGCTGACCCACTGAAAGACATCTTGACTGCTTGCGACCACTGGCAGTGGTGCATAGAGCTGCTATAAACGTCTGTGTGCGGGGTTTTGTGCGGACAGGAGTTTTCAGCTCCTTTGGGTAAATACCAGATCTCACAGTAAGAGGACATTCAGCTTTGTGCTTGACTGTCCCCAGGTAGCAGGTGTGGCCGGTGAGGGTAGGGTCGGTGGGGAGTTACTAAAGCTCCTAGAAGTGCAGATTCTTCATCGGGTGAATGTGGACACCAAACAGGGCCGTTGTGATGGTCAAACCGTGCCATCAAGTAAAGTATTTTAAACCAGTTTATAAATGTGAAAGTATTTCCAAATGTTAACTGTTATTTATGTGATACCCTGCTGGAGAAGGAAATGGCAACCCACTCCAGTACTCTTGCCTAGAAAATCCCATGGACAGAGGAGCCTGGTGCAGGCTACTGTCCTTGGGGTCACAAAGAGTCAAACACGACTGAGCAACTTCACTTCACTTTCCAATTTATGGAGCTCTTACCCAGTTCACAGGCCTCCCAGGTGGCACTAGTGGTAAAGAGTGAGTGAGTGACAGTGTGAGTGACAGGTGCCCAGCTGTGTCTGGCTGTGACCCTATGGACTAACCTGCCAGGCTCCTCTGTCCATGGAGTTTTACAGGCAAGAATACTGGAGTGGGTCTGTTCCTTTCTCCGGGGGATCTTCCCTTCCTAGGTATCAAACCCCGGTCTCCGCATTGCAGGCAGATTCTTTACCATCACCAGGGAAGCCTAAGAATACTGGAGTGGGTAGCCTAGCCCTTCTCCAGGGGATCCCCACTGCCAATGCGGGAGACGCAGGTTTGATCCCTAGGTCAGGAGGATAGCCTGGAGGAGGGCATGCCAACTCACTCCAGTATTCTTGCCTGGAAGATTCCATGGACAGAGGAGCCTGGTGGGCCACAGTCCATACTGTCACGAAGAGGTGGACACGGCTGAAGTGACTTAGCATGCATGAATCAACCAGTTCATACCCACCTTTTTTTTTTCTAGTGGGAACTATTGCAAAGTTCCTGCTAAGTTGGTTAGCTCTGTGCATCAACTCTAATGCCAGAAGAGCAACCGTTTCTCACAGGATACAGGTATGTTCTAATTCTTTCCTTACATCAGTGGTGGTGACGATGACGATGCAGGTCGACTCACTGACAGGTGAGGACGGCCGTGCCTCAAAGGAGCCTGGCTAGAGGCTCTCTGGGACCACCAGTGACAGGATAGGCAGGATGCACCCTCGGGGCCTGGAACAGAATCCACCTCCTTCCCTGAGCCCAACCCAGCCCTCCTTGGACACCCATTCCTTCTGTGGAACTCCTGCCTCTCCCCAAGAACATACCTGTTTTTTTAAACTTCCTATTTTCTTGGGCTCCAAAATGACTGCAGATGGTGACTGCAGCCATGAAATTAAAAGATGCTTGCTCCTTGGAAGAAAAGCTATGACAAACCTAGGCAGCATATTATAAAGCAGAGACATTACTTTGCCGACAAAGGTCCATCTAGTCAAAGCTATGGTTTTTCCAGTAGTCCTACACGGATGTGAGAGTTGGACTACAAAGAAAGCTGAACAGTGAAGAATTGATGCTTTTGAACTGTGGTGCTGGAGAAGACTCTTGAGAGTCCCTTGGACTGCAGGGTGATCAAACCAGTCAGTCCTAAAGGAAATCAATCCTGAATAGTCTTTGGAAGGACTGATGCTGAAGCTGAAGCTCCAATACTTTGGCCATCTGATGTGAAGAGCCGACTCATTGGAAAAGACCCTGGGAACGATTGAAGGCGGGAGAAGAAGGGGACGACAGAGGCCGAGATGGTTGGATGGTATCACTGGCTCAATGGACATGAGTCTAAGCGAACTCTGGGAGATAATGAAGGACAGGGAAGCCTGGCATGCTGCAGTCAATGGGGTCACAAAGAGTCAGACACGACTGAATGACTAAACAACAACAGTTTTGTGTTGAGGTATAGCCAATTACCAATGCTGTAACAATTTCAGGTAAATGGCGAAGGGGCTCAGCCGGACACATACATGATCCGTTCTCCCTGAAACCCTCCTTCCGTCCAGACTGACACGTAACACTGAGCAGTCCTGGTGGTTGTGCGTTTTCAGTAAAGCAGAGAGCTCCCAGTTTCTACCTTAGCTCCCACCTGCCATCCTGAGCAGGGTGCGTTCAGAGTCCTGGGAGCCACGTGGGCGCCTCCCACGGAAGGGGAGCAGGTCTGGGCTTGGGGCCCTGGCGGGGCCGCATTGCGGCTCCCGCTGCTGGGCCGCCAGAGGGCGTGCTGGAGTGCCTGGGTGGGCCCCCTGCGGCGCCCGCGGCGAAGGCACTGGGGGACTTCCCGGAGAGCGCGGCGGCGCAGGCGTGGAATGACGTTCCGCAGGCCCAGCCGAAGAGCGGCATCGCGGGGGTACTTGTGGTCTCCTACACGGCATATCCCAGCACGTTCTGGAGACGATCTTGTGTTTCTTCCTGGGCCGGTCTGCGCGCCAAGGCTGCGGCTCTCTGCGCTCTCCCTGCCCCTCCCCTCCCGGGCCAGCCCGCTGGAGGCGGCGGCCCCAGGCCTAGGGGTGGACCCCTGTCCGGACTCCCAGCGCCCTTGGCTGTGAGGCTCGGCTGCTGCAGGTCGGACCTGCAGCCCCTGTACTGCGTGCTGGTTCCTGGGGAAAGTCGTCCTCTTTGCCGGGGGCTGGTGGTGTCGTGTTTCACCCTCTTGCGTGGGGAACCTCAGGTCCGACCGCGCTGCCGGCCGGTGGGCTGCGCGCGCCTCCCCTGCCCCGCCTCTTCGCAGTGGTCCCAGCGAAGCTGGCGGCTGTCAGGAGCCTTCCTTTTGAAGAAGGGAGAACGGGGTTTAATTGTGTAACGTAAATACATACATTAAAGAACAGAAGATGTTCACTTTTTATTTACTATTCTTGTCTCCTGCTGGCAACATTGTTTCGTGAGTGGATACATTGTTCTCTCTTGTATTAAATTTTTTAAAAATGCATTTCACTTCTGACACTTCATTAAAATTCAGCATGTAAATGTCACTCGTTGGCACGTAATTTGCTGTCATAAAAACAACTTTGGATTTACTTCCTGGCAAGAATCTCCTGATACATTGAGCTGTATGTCGAAAGCAAGAAACAAAAAAGCAAAAATTAAAAATCCAACACACTGTCACATTTCCTTAAAAGAGAATGAGAAGAAATCCCCTAATGAGAGGCAGCGGAACGCAGGAAACCAGCATGGGCGGCAGGGGTGGCCAGACGCGAGCCTGGCTGCGGCACCGGTCCCGCGGGCGGCTCCGCCCCGTAGGCCGGACTGAACTTTGACCCCTGATTGGCAGCTCCCCAGCTGCTGGCGCCGAGACCAGGCCGCGGAGCCTTGGCCTCGCGCTCTGCACTTGCGCACGTGGCATCCCACTTGCGCACGAGTGCATCCCACTCACCGGCCTGCCCGGTCTCCCGGTGAGTCTGAGCTGCAGCCTCCCCAGGACCCGCGCTGAATCCCGAGCCCGCAGGACCCTTGTCTGCTCACCGTTCGCTGAATCCCGAGCCCGCAGGACCCTTGTCTGCTCACCGTTCCGCTGTGGCCCGCTTTCCCGGTCCTGGCAGTGACGTCACTGATTCTTCTTTTTTTCTGGCCTCCTGGCAACTTTTTATGGGGTTTGATGCCTACCGTCTTTTTGTTGCCCTTTTAAAGAATGTGGACTTAGTTTCCCTGAACATGTAGAAAGAGGCTGGGCTCCTAAAGCGTTTCTAATTCTGTGGGGCTCTCCCTTCTGCGTTTTTTTTTTCTTTTTTCTTTTTTTTGTGCAGTGTCAAAAAACATGTGGCACGTTACTTCTTTTTATTATCATGATAGACTTGACATGCCACAAATGAACCCTTTGGAGGTGTATAGTTTAGTAGTTTTTAGTGTGTTCAGATGTTCATCGCCACTGTCCAGTATCGGAAACTAAACCTCAGTGATGACTCAATCCTCACTCCATCTCCCTGCCCCGGTGCTCCTGTCTACCCTGACCTAGCTTCTCGCTTAAGGGATTTGACTGTTTTGACATTTCATACAGATGAATTTATACAAACATGGCCGTTTTGTGCCTGGCTTCTTCCCCTTGTATCATGCCTTCAAGCTGTGTGCATTCTGTGGTATGTATCAGTTCTCTGCTCACTTTTAAGTCCAAATAATATTCTCTTGCCTGCATATACTGTATTTTGTTTATCCACTCATCAGCTGTGAAAGTGCTGCACTCAATATGTCAGCAAATTTGGAAAACTCAGCTGTGGCCACAGGACTAGAAAAGGTCAGTTTTCATTCCAATACCAAAGAACGGCAATGCCAAAGAAGCTTCAAACTACCACACAATTGCACTCATCTCACAATAGCAAAATAATGCTCAAAATTCTCCAAATGAGGCTTCAACAGTACGTGAACTGAGAACTTCCAAATGTACAAGTTGGATTTAGAAAAGGCACAGGAACCAGAGATCAATTTGCCAACATCCTTTGGATCATAGAAAAAGCAAGAAAATTCCAGGAAAACATCTACTTCTGCTTTATTGACTACGCCAAAGCCTTTGACTGTGTGGATCACAACAAACCATGGAAAATTGTTAAATAGACAGGAATACTACACCACCTTACCTGCCTCCTCAGAAATCTGTATGCCAATCAAGAAGCAACAGTTAGAACCGGAGATGGAACCACGGACTGGTTCCTAACTGAGAAAGGAGTACATTAAGGCTGTATATTGTCACCCTGATTATTTAACTTATATGCAGAGAACATCATGTGAAATGCTGGGCTGGATGAAGCACAAGCTGGAATCAAGATTGTTGGGAGAAATAACAATAATTTCAGATACGCAGATAACACTAACCTTATGGCAGAAACAAAGAAGAACTAAAGAGCATCTTGATGAAAGTGAAAGAGGAGAGTGAAAAAGTTGGCTTAAAACTCAGCATTCAGAAAACTAAGATCATGGCCTCCAGTCCTATCACTTCATGGCAAATAGATGGGGAAACAATGGAAACAGTGACAGACTTTATTTTCTTGGGCTCCAAAATCACTGAAGATGGTAACTGCAGCCATGAAATTAAAAGACACTTGCTCCTTGGAAGAAAAGCTATGAACAACCTAGACAGCATATTAAAAAGCAGAGACATTACTTTGCCAACAAAGGTCTGTCTAGACAAAGCTAGTTTTTCCAGTAGTCATGTACGGATGTGAGAGTTGGACTATAAAGAAAGCTGAGCACCAAAGAATTGATGCTTTTGAACTGTGGTGTTGGAGAAGACTCTTGAGAGTCCCTTGACTGGAAGGAGATCCAACCAGTCAATCCTAAAAGAAATCAGTCCTGAATATTCATTATTGGAAGCATGGATGCTGAAGCTGAAACCCCAATACTTTGGCCACTTGATGCAAAGAACTGACTCATTGGAAAAGGCTGATGACGGGAAAGATTGAAAGCAGGAGGAGAAGGGGTGACCGAGGATGAGATAGTTGGATGGCATTACCAACTCCATGGACATGAGTTTGAGCAAGATTTGGGAGCTGGTGATGGACAGGGAAACCTTGAATGCTGCAGTCCGTGCCTTCGCAAAGAGTCAGACATGACTAAGCAACTGAACTGAACAGAACTGATATATCATTTGGCAGACTTTTGATTGATCTCTTTTGGCTATGATGAACAATATTGTTATGAATCCTCAGTCCACGTCTTTGTGACAACATAAGTTTTCAATTCTTTTGGGTATACCTGGAGTGGGATTTCTGGGTCATATATAGTAGCTTTATACTTGTTTTATGGCCTAAAAGTTAGTCTGTCTGTGAGAATCTTCCTGGGCATTTGTAAAGAAAGTGTAATCTTCTCTGTTGTGTGGCATGTTCTGTAATGTCTATTAGGTCTAGTTGGGTTGCAATATTGTCCAAGTCCTCTGTTTTCTTGTTCATCTTTTCTTTAGTTTTTCTATCCATTATTGAAATTATAGTATTGAAATCTCCAACTATCATTGTCTATTCTTCCCTTCAATTCTGATAGTTCTTCTTTTTGTATATAGGAGCTTCATTTTTAGGTGCATATATATTTATAACTGTTGGACATTCTTGGTAGATTGCCCACTGGTCTCTAGTAACAGCTGTTGTCTTAAAGTTGATTGCATCTAATGTTAGTTACACATTCCTGTTCTTTTTTTTTTTTTTTTGGTTACTATTTAATGACATTTCTCTTTTAAATCCTTTTAATTTCAGCTGTTTTGCCTTTAAAGATAAAATATGCTTCCGATAGCATATTTTTGAATTATGCTTTTTAAATCTATTCTAAGAAGCTCTGACTTCTACTTGGAATATTTAGCTCATTTTCACTAATGCAATTACTGATTAGATAGTATATATGTCTTCTGTCTCCAGTTCCAAAGAAGGGCAATGTCCAAGAATGTTCAAACTGTCACACAGCTGCATTTATTTCACATGCTAGCAAAGTAATGCTCAAAGTTCCTCAGGCTAGGCTTCAACAGTATGTGAACCAAGAACTCATAGATGTTCAAGCTGGATTAAAAAAGGCAGAGGAACTAGAGATCAAATTGCCAACATCCACTGGATCATAGATAAAGCAACAGAATTCCAGAAAAAACATCTACTTCTGCTTCACTGATGATGCTAAAGCCTTTGACTGTGTGGATCACAACAAACCATGGAAAATTCTTAAAGAGATGGGAATACTAGACCACCTTACCTGCTTCCTAAGAAATCTGTATGCTAATCAAGAAGCAACAGTTAGAACTGGACATGGAACAACAGACTGGTTCCAGACTAGGAAAGGAGTACTTCAAGTCTCTATATTGTCAGCCTGCTTATCTAAGTTACATGCACAGTACATCATGTGAAATGCCAAGCTAGATGAAGCGCAAGCTGAAATCGAGACTGCCAGGAGAAATATCTATAACTTCAGATATGCAGATGATACCACCCTTTCTGGCAGAAGTGAAGAGGAACTAAAGGGCCTCTTGATGAAATTGAAAGATGAGAGTGAAAAAGCTGGCTTAAAGCTCAACATTCAAAAAACTAAGATCATGGCATCCATTCCCATCACTTCAGGGTAAATAAATGAGGAAACAATGGAAACAGTGACAGACTTTATCTTCTTGGGCTCCAAAATCACTGCAGATGGTGACTGTAGCCATGAAATTAAAAGACTCTTGCTGCTTGGAAGAAAAGCTATGACCAACCTAGACAGCATATTAAAAAGCAGAGACATTACTTTGCCAACAAAGGTCCATCTAATTAAAGCTTTGGTTTTTCCAGTGGTCATGTATGGATATGAGAGTTCGACCATAAAGAAGGCTGAGCACAAAAGAATTGATGCTTTTGAACTGTGGTGTTTGAGAAGACTCTCAAAAGTCCCTTGGACTGCAAGGAGATCAAACCAGTCAATTCTAAAGGAAATCAATCCTAAATATTCTTTGGAAGGACTGATGTTGAAGGTGAAGCTTCAATACTTTGACCACCTGATGTGAAGAACTGACTCATTGGAAAAGACCCTGATGCTGGGAAAGATTGAAGGCAGGAGGAGAAGGGGGTGACCGAGGATGAGATGGTTGGATGGCATCACCGACTCAATGGACATGAGTTTGAGCAATCTCTGGGAAATGGTGAAGGACAGGGAAGCCTGGCGTGCTGCAGTCCATGGGGTCGCAAAGAGTCGGACACGACTGAGCGAGTGAGCAGCAATGTCTTCTGTTTTGCTATTTGTTTTCTACCTTTTTTCATTTGATTTTTATATCCATTACCTTGTTCATTTTTTAGTAGGCATTTTGTAACTTCATTCACATGTTGGTTTCTCCCGTTTTCCCTCCTTTGTGCTGCTATTGTCACACAAATTATATTTTTATACAATATCTATCTTTCAAAACAGGTTCATAATTATTGCCTTGTGTAGTTGCTTTTAATTTTGGAGCAAAAAACGTTAGATACAGAAAATATACATATTCTGTCATTTGCATTGCTTTTACTGTGCTTGTGATTTCTTCACTGGGATGATTTAGTGTCTAGTTTCCTTTTATTTTTGTCTGAAGCACTCCCTTTAATATTTATTTTAGGGAACATCTAAAAGCAGTGGAGTCTCTGTTTTCATTTGTCTTAATTTTGAAAGATAGTTTTGCTGGGTATAGAATTCTTGATTGACAGTCTTTCTTTCAGGACTTTGAATATGTCATCTCACTGCCTGTGGTCTCCAGTTCGATGAAAATTAGTTGTTAATATTATATGGAATAAATTGCTTCTCTCTTGTGCTTCCAGGATTCTCACTTTGGCTTTTGTCAGTTTGATACTGATGATGCTCTCTTTGAGTTTGTCCTACTTGGAATTTCTCAAGCTTATGGATGAATGGATTTATAGTTTTTATCAAATTTGGGCAGTTTGGGTCATTATTAGTTTAAATGTTCTTTCTTCCCCACCCCCTCCCCCATCTGAGACTTCTGTTGTGCATATGTTGGTACATCAGATGATGCCTCACCGGCTCTGTTCATTTTTCATCATTCTCTTTTTCTTTCTGCTCCTTAAACTGTATAATCTCAACTGACTATCCACAGTTGAGTTCAATTCAGTCTCTCGGTTGTGTCCGACTCTTTGTGACCTCATGGACTGCAGCACGCCAGGCTTCCCTGTCCATCACCAAATCCTGGAGCTTACCCAAACTCATGTCCATCAAGTTGGTGATGCCATCCAACCATCTCATCCTTTGTCGTTCCCTTCTCCTCCTGCCTTCAATCTTTCCCAGCATCAGGGTCTTTTCAAATGAGTCAGCTCTTTGCATCAGGTGGCCAAAGTATTGGAGTTTCAGCTTCAACATTAGTCCTTCCAATGACTGTCCTCAGGATTACTGATTCTTATTCTGCCTGCTCTGAGCCACTGTTCAGCTCTTCTGGAGAACTTTTCATTTTTTATAATTTTTAACTGAAGAATTTTATTGTTTTTTAATATTATTTTTATCTCTTTATTGATATTTTCTATTTGCTGACTCATTCTTTTCATGAATTCTTTAGAGATGGCATCTTTTGGTTTTTTGGACATATTTAAAATAACTTCTTTAAGTTCTCTGTCTAGTAAGCTCAGCATCCAGTTACTTAGGGACAGTTTTTATTATTGTTTTTCCCCTCTATGTGTGAAGTATACTTTCTTATTTCTTTGCATGTCCCCCAAATTTTCAGTAAAAACTGGATATTTTAAATGATACAGCCTGGTAACTCTTGAAATCAAATTTTTCCCCTACTCAAGGTTTGTTGTTGGTGTTACCATTTGTTTAGTGACTGGTAAACCAATGCTGTAAAGCCTGTACTCTGTGTCATGTGTGGCCACTGAAGTCTCTGCCCAGCTAGCTTAGTGATCAGAGATGATGGGACCAGTTCCCTTGAACACCTGAAACCACTAAGTCTCTAGGCCTTGCAGTTCTGTGTGTTCTGGGTAGGCCCTCATTACTCAGCCAGGTAGTGGAGAACTCTGCCTTGGCCTTGACTTCCTACTGGCTCAGAGCCTGAAGGTCACGCAGAGGTGACCTTCTCACGTCTCTCCTGAGCACATGCCCAGTCTTGCACATGTGGTCAGCCCTGCACATGCTTGTGGCCGTGCTGATTCCCAGGACTGTGGGAGAGTTCCACAAACCCCTGTGGGCGTCTCGTTCCTGAGTTTCTCCTTACAGCGTCTGCTTAGTCTGCTGTTTGCCCCAGCTGTTACCCCTGCCCTCAGCTGCTGAGCAGCGCAGTACACCTCCACGTGTTTTCAGCAGCTGCCCTGGAGATGAGGCTTTCACGCGTGGTGCTGTGAGTCAGACTTAATAAAGACACGTTGGGCCATCTAGGGAACCACAGGCAGGTCAAGTGGTGACAGTGTCCTGGCAGCGCAGCTGAGAAGGAGCTCCAGCCCAGCCTGCCCTGTCCCACGGCCACCAGCCTCCTGTCTCTGCCGTGGTTGTGCCTGCTCATTTCCCTGGTACGGTGGAGCTGGAGCGGGTGGTAGAAACAGGTTACAAAGCCAGTCAGTTGACGACTTGTACTGAGAATCAGCCATATTTCTTGAGTAAATGCTGCCCCCCTGCTGATTCCTGCCAGCCTTTGATTTCCAGAGTTTTGAAAAGGTTGATTCTGACCACCTTTGATGGTTTTCTCATCGTTTTATTTTATGAAAGACTGCTATTTTTACTATTCCCAGAGCTGGCTTCTTGAGGTTTCTCATCTCCAGCCCTTTTTCTGGACATTGTCTTGGGGTTACCTGCCCTTGGAGATGACTTCACTTAGATTTGATTTAAATATGCTCCTGGATTTTACTCACTACCTAGTCCCTATCTCTACTTTTATGTGGCAATTAGGGATTATCTAAAACATTGCTGCCATGGCCACATTCATTTTCCCAGAATTAATTGATCACTGAACTGATTTCTATCCACCCCCCCCCCCCCCCCCATGTATATGAGAGAATATGTGTCCTCTCTCAGTTGCCCAACATGGACACGAATGCCTGTTTAATCCATGGCCCTTTCCTTGGTGGGAGTACCCACTGCATCACTCTGCATGCAGGAAGTGAGCCAATCTGTCTCCAGAGCGTGTCTCAGCCCAGGCCTCACACAGCGTAACTCAGGAGGCCTCAAAAAAGAGGATGTCTGGGCCTTAACCCAAAGAGCCTAACCTGAATACTTTCATAATGGGCCTCCTTCAGCAGCTCTTAAAAATTCTCCTGGTGATTCTGATGTCTTAATAACTCTTTTTTTCATATAAAATGGGACTAACAGTCTCTGGACTACCTAGAACTTATTTAAATACAAACATACAAATTACTTTTTCCCTATTCGTGTCTTACATTTTTTATCTGAATGTTGTAAGATTTTCAAGTTGCATGTTTAATGACATTTTAATCCTATAAGGTACATTAATATGGTATATTTTGTTATAATTTTCATAGAATAATGGAGAATAGCAATACTTAATAGAGTACAATTTTTAGATAGTTACAACTTCAGTATTCAGCACTAACTTCCTTTTTGCTGTAAGAAGAATATACCTTTTTATTTAGAAGATTTAAAAAAAAAAAAAAAAAAACAGGCACAAAGTGATTAAAGGATGTTCCCAATGCCATATAGCTGGAGCATTGTTGGGGCTAGAACTCCCAACAGCAGGGTATAGAACAATAATTTTCAGAATTCTGATGTCAGAACACCTTCATACTATTAAAACTTATTGAAGACCCTAAAGAGCTTCTGCTTTTTGTGGGTTAGTGCTATCTACATTTACTGTCTTAGAAATTTAAAAATTGAGAAAAATTAAAAAGCTACATTTTAATCCATTTTAAAATTAAAACAGTCATAATAAATTTGATACGTAATAACCACAGTAGCTCTGTCTTCCAAAATATTAAAGTGGTGCGATGCTTTGTTACGCATTTTTGCATATTTCCTTATGGTTTGTCTTAAGAGGAAACAGCTGGGTCCCCCTGTCTGTTTCTGCGCTCATGCCAGGCAGTCTCCACCCACACAGCCCTGGAAAGCCCCAGTGTAGCTGAAAATACAGCGAGGAGGAAGGTAGAGCCTTAGTATTTTATGAAAATAATTTTGACCTG
>CM035270.1:111979312-111994916 GCA_020226075.1 Hydropotes inermis | reverse complement strand
GAGCGAATGAGTACAAACATAAGAGCATATAATTCACACGCAAAATCACCACAATTATCTAACTCCAATTTATGGCTCGTGTGTGTGTGCATGTTCGGAGATGTTAGATGGTGAAGACACCATTCTGTATCACTTCCTGATTTGCCTACATCCCACCAGGCTCACCCTGGGCACCCGATGGGCGCGAGGGCGGCAGGACTGTGGACCCCTCCGGGCCCCTCCTTCCAGGTCCTCACTCAGCATCAAGGGCGGAAATCAGGGAAGTAGCAGGAATCAGAGATGGAGCCCTGGGTGGCCTGTGTTTCTCAGAACACCCATGCTTGCTTTACATGTGGAAAGTGGTTATGGGTGGTAGAGAGCTGGTCTCTGGGAGCCCCCTGGGTTCTGAGTTGGGGGTGTCTCCGAGTCCACAGTGTGAGCGGACCAAGAAGGGCAGTGGGCACACAAATGGGGTATCCTACCCCCCAAAAAAGTCACTGAGCGTGCGTCCCTAGGAACGCTTGCTTCTGCCCGGGCCCACCTCCTAATTTCAGAGGCAGCCTCTGTGCCTCAGAGGGACATCAGTTGCTTGCTGCGAAAGCGGCCCAGGTTTCTCTTAGAACATAGAGACTCTATGTTCTTGACTCTCTGCCGCTGGGAAGATGTACTTCCGGGAGGAATGGAGCCTTGCGCCGTCCACCTGACCGCACGAGCCCCTGGGGGCTGACTCTGGGAACCGCGTCTGCAGAACTCGCGTGGTTCTAACTGGAGGAGGGGGCGTGAGGTGGGGGAGGCCGTGAGCATGGGAGGGGATGCGCATCCCCTGGTGCGCTCACCACGAGCTCCATGCGGGCGGCTTGGGGGCGGGGTGCACCGCTGGGGCTGAGAGCGGGCAGCCTGGGGCACAGGTTGGGGGCGGGGGGCAGGACGCAGAGCTGAGGGTGTCTGGTGCGTACGTGGGTGGGCGTGGCCGTGGGCCAGAAGGGCCTTCTTTTCAGGGCTTTGCCCCTTGCCTGTAAGAGCACCCTGGTCTGAAGCATGTGGGGAGGAGGCTAAGTGCCGGGTCAAGGCCACTGCGGAGGACGGGAGTGGGCACAGGGCCTTAGGCCCTCTGAGCTGGCAAGAGGTCCCCGGCTTTGTGAGTTTTCACACATGTGGCCAGTAGGGGTGGGCGGCCACTGCAGAAGGCCCCCACGTGTAGGTGATGGCGCCCTGCCAGAGGGGTTGGTGGTCGACCTGCCCCTGACACGTCTGTTCCCGACCCTCTCTGGCATGGCTGAGAGCTTGGCCCAGAACCACTGTGTATGGCCTGAAATCACACAGAGACCAGGAAAGCATTTCACAAATTAGCCAGTGGTCTATCAGGTATCCTTAGATTACGTGGTTCACTCTAGATTAATGTGAGTTCTCTTGAAAATTTAACTTTCTATTAAATGAGTCAAGACAGAGCAGAACAATTCCGTGTTTTAGTCTGGCTTCTTCTGGAGATGGTGGTGAACATTAGTTTCCTCTATTAACGAGCCTTCCCACTTTGGTTTCAAAACTAGTGATGCCCTCGGACTGATCCAGATGTTGAACACTGGAGAATGGTCAACTCCAGGGCGGTTCCTGAGAGGCTATCTCATGCTTATTCCCAGCTGAGCCGCCTCTGCTCACGGCACTGTGGAGGCTGCGCTTGAATATGTGACCAGAGATCAGTCTGCCTACTTAAATGTTCATTGAAGGCAGAACAGTTTATGTGTGGAAAAATATATGGCGATTTTAAGACCTCTAAACGTGCCTTGGAGTTAAGTAAAATAATCAGGAAGCCTTTCGGTGAGAAAAAACATTATACAATAAAGAATATGGACTATTTACATGTAATCATGAAGACAATTCCTGAAGAAAGCCTCTGAAGTTACTCTGAAGGTTGGCATTTCTGCATACGTGTTTGTGTGCTCCTTCTCAGACAGCTGTGTTTATTGGACAGTTTTCAAACTGCTGAGGTCTCAGAGGCAAGTGGAGGCCATGCCTTCCTGACCTTGGATCTGGGATGAGCTGGAAATCCTGATTTAAATGATCAGGAAGTAAAGATCATAGGAAGAAATAACCCAGTAGGATGAGTCAGAAGCAGCAGCAGATAAAAGAATCAGATAGAACAGAAATCATGGAGCAGGCTGAAAGAGACTGCCTATTCAGTGTTGGAAATAACTAAGGAAAATGCAAGCGATAATAAAAAATTCAGTAGAATGAAAATGGAATAAGAGTTTAAAACAAAATACCAGAACTTATGAAAACAGAAAATGTGGGCCTGGAAGCTAGAAACTGTGTGGATGGATCAGACAGCTGGTCAGATGCCCATAAAGAGGGGGTTTTTGAGGTGCAGGGTGGGTCTGGAGAGATGATCCTAAGTGCAGTATCCGGAGCAACAGGGGTGGAGAAGGATGCTGGTCCTTCTCCATGTTCGGGGCTGGGGACGGATGGACGGTCCAGGTGGCATCATGTGTGAGTTCCAGAAGGGGTGGAGGGTGCGGGGGAGGTAGGAATGGTGGCAGAGACCCCAGAAGGGCAAGGAGGTGCCAGGCTGTGTGTTGCTGGAAGTCATGGGTTCCCAGCAGGATGTTCCGGTCAAGGTTGGAGACGTCGTAGTGGGCCTGCAGGAGACCAAGGTCCAGGAGAAGAGAGACCGGGTGGGAAAGGCTGGCATTCAGGCCGCGCCTCAACACCAGCAGCAAGGGTGGCAGGAGCAGCGTGGAGTCCCTCCAGACTCCGAGAGCTGACTGTCGCCGGGAATTGTATGTCCCCTGAAGCTGTAGCGAAGAGCAAAGGGGGAGATGACAGATGGAAACTGAATTCCCCACTAACAAACCAGGGGCGCTTCTAAAGCGTTTATCTCAGGAGTGGCGTGCGCCCCAGAGAAGATGCTGAGGTTCAAACCAGGAGGAGCAGGGCTGGAAGAGACCAGAGCGTCAAGACAGCACGTTTGTGGGGGCGCCGCAGGAGGGCAGCGTGGAGAAGAGTGTGGGTGGACGCGCACCCTGGGATGTGCGCCCATCGAACGTCGGCACCCAGCCCCGAAGAACACGCTGGCCAGGAGGAAACAGAGGCCCCAGAAGGTGAGGCTGAAATGACAAGGTACTATTTCAGTAACTGTTCAGATCCGCAAAGTGAAAGACTGACGGCCTCAAGTGTGGGCCAGAATCTGGGGCAAGTTGGAAATTCTTAGACACCGCTGATAAAACCGCTCGGATGCTGTTTTGGCAACAACAGAAACAGTGATTGTGTGCAAGTCTCCATGCACAGGTGTTCCCAGCTGCGCTCTGGGCTCTAGGAACAGCCTGTCCGTCACGGTCAGTGGCACGTCCGCCCAAGAGCAGCCAGATGGGAGTGCCCTCGACACCCCTCAAGCGGAGAGGAATTCAGCACCAGAGCCGCCGGGAGGCACTGCTGCCCGCGCGTCTCGTCTCACGGCTGGGGAGACACTAGCACACAGCAGGAGTATATGAGGTCAAGGGCTGCCGCTCCGGGGGCTGTTTAGGAGAGCTCGCCCACACGGGCAGTCACGGGCGTGGGGGACGTGGAGTCTGGGGGCCGGACAGCGTCAGCTCCAGGGGCGGAGAAGAGACAGGCATCCTCAGCAGTGTTTCATTTCTTCCACAAGTCAGTGATGTGCTCGGGCTCTTCCATAGGTCACTTTATTCCTCTGTGACCCCCTGAAACATTTCATAATAAAGAAAAATGTCAAAAGAGCACGCAAAAGACATTAGAAAGAGGGACATAAAGAAGAAAAGAGCAGAAAATGAGAAATAGATGGAAAGGCAAACATCAAGGAAACAGACAGACAGAAAACCTAGTTCTTTGAAGAAACACATAAAACAGACCTGTGTGACCAACAGTAGTAACTAAAGGGCATACATACGCAATTATTGGGGGAACGAGGGCATCACTCGAGGTGAGCTGAGTTTAAAAATCGCAAGAGGAAACTATGAAGAGTTGTTCTGAGAAATGTGAAAAAGTCATTTAAAAAACTGTAAACCAATAAAAGTGACTCAAAAAGGTCTCTTTTGAATAAGCTTATAATTGTTAAAAAATCACAAACCTAAATTTTCAGAAAGTTGTATTTGAGGATTCCATGAGCGCCGTCTGCACTCGCAGTGGGAAATGCGTGCAGTCCCCAGACTGCGCTGTGGTCATGACTCCCCAAGCTGGGCCCGGCTCCGGGGGGGTGACGCGTGGCCACTGCAGGTCGTCCCAGCCTAGCCATGGGGCGCGCGGAAAGCTGGACTCTGCAGAAGCTCAGATACTGAGCAATGGCCATCATCTCCTGTTTGGCAAGAAAGCCCTGGATCTCATATTTTTCTAGGTCCGTATTTACTTGTAGCATTTCCTTATTGGCTCTAAAGAACCCCTCCTTATTGGTGGGTTTTGCAACGAGAGCTTTAACTCAGTGAAGACCCTTCCAAGACAAACACCTCTCTGTCTCTAAAGAAGTAGAAAGAATGGTTGAAGAAGCTCGCTGTGTCCTGAGCAGAGGTTTGCTGAACTGAAAGGAAAGACAGTGTCCCAACCGAACACCTTGGTGACCTCATCGACGTTGCAAAGGGGGCTTCTCAAAGTATTCTCTGCAGGTTCCCTTTGAGCGACACACCCTTGGAACATTTCAGATCCTGACCCCAGGGCAGACATGTGAACACTAGAGAGCTCACAGCTAAATGCTACCAGCCTGAAAAAAAGAGAGCAGCCCCGTGGTCAGCACAGAAAACACAACTGGTTTCTGAGCCTCCCCCGCCACTTAGAGCCAGGATTCCAGAAATGGTGCACGTTCTGAGAGTCCGCTTGCTTTGCACGTGGCATTCTCAGCGTTTCCCCTGAAGGAGCAGAGCAACCAGGAGGCCGTGTGTGTGTGTGGTGGGGAGCGCAAGTTTTCTGTGACATTTGAGGGCTCCCAGTGGGTTGCTGTCTGCATGGGCCTCGCCAAGCCCCTGGCCTGGCCTCTGGGGGACTCAGCAGCACGTCTGTCGGGGGGGCCACCAGGCCGGGGCACAGGGGCCACAGACCCAGGTTCTGCCCCATCAGATGTCGCAGAAAGATGGATATCGACTGTGAGGGGAGGGGCCGAGGGGGCCCAGGGTCATCAGCACAGACTCACCCTCTGACCCCCTGGTCCTGTATCTGGGAGTCGACAGTGTGACTTGTAACTGGCGCCAGCTGCCTGCGAACAAGCCCGTTACCATGGAAATACAGGAAGGTGCCAACAAGGCCAGTCGTGGACACCGTGCCTCTGGTCTCAGCCAGAGGGGGCGCCCTGCGGGCGCGTGCCCTGGGGTCCCCCCCAAGATCTTCCTCCATCACCCGTCCTCACCAGGCTCTCTGCTCTGGCTCACCCCCCGTCCTGCCCTGCCACGGGCCCGGGGGTCCCTCCAACCATCGGAGGTGACGCGGACACATTTCTGAGGCCGCGGTGTGTCTCTCCGGGGCGGATGGCTGGGATCACATGATGTACCTTCATGGTGGAAAAGGCGCCTTGTCACCCCAGGTGACCCCTAGGTGAAGCTTGAAGTCACACGTAAGACTCGGAAGTGCAGACGAAAGCCTCCCAGAAGTGTCACCACTCTGGGGGCAAACCAAAGTCATTCTTATTTATTAATATATGTATTTGAGAGGCAAATTTTTGTCTCTTAGGAGATGTCTAGTTCAAGAAATATTGAAAAACTATTCTGTTCTTATGATTAAAGCTAGATTTCTTAACTTTGAACACTGTAAAAGCTTGCATTTTCTTCTGAGGCAAGTTAGAGATTTTTGCTTTTAATTTTGTCATATGAGGTCAGGTAGACTTCATCTGCACTAAAATTTAACAAGATGAGTGAAGGCTTGGTTTAGGGTGTGGCTGAAGATTAATGGAAGTGACAAATGGGGAGTCAGGCAGGCGGCCATCTACCTTTGAACACCCTGGAGTGGGGTCTTTCTGTCTGACATAACAGAGTATTCACCCTCTAGAGAACTGGATGTCACAGCAGAGGTGGAAGCGGAGACCCCCAGAAACCTGGACGCTTCCCAGATGGTGCTGAAAACCCCGCATTTCTGAGAGCGTTGACCCATTTATGGGCTGTATGGAATGTAATTTTGTCTTAAGCCTCACTAAAAGCAATACGGGTCATGGAGACAATCGGGCTTTTATTCTTTGAAATAATTTACATTACAGGCTTGTGTGTTACTTGCCTTATCAAATGAAAGCCTTTAGACTTGCGTGGTCAGATAATTGCAAATTGATTTCTGCACCTCTCATTTGCCTTTCTCTTCTTCCTCTCCCCCTCATCTCTCTCTTCTCCAGTTAAACTCTGTGGTCTCGTAGGGTTCTGGGGGTGTTAGCCGGCCACATGAGTGGATTCCAAAGCCGTATGAAGTCACTTTTATTTGAACACAGGAGCTGAATTACAAAGTGCAGGAACAGGGGTGCAGGCAGAGACTTTCTTCTAACACTGGGTTCAGCCTCTAAAGGATCCTTACAGGCTGGAAGCAATAAGCCCAGCTGCAGAGGTGCTGGCAGGGCCCGTCACGGTGGTTCTGGGCTGAATTCCTGACACAGGACTCTCTTAGTCACCCCATCAGAGTTCAAGTTTCAAGACAGAAAGAGGTGGACAAACTCCTTTTGTAAAACGCTAGAAATCAACCCAAATCTAGTTTATTCACCAAAGCAAAGTGGGATCAATCGTGGGTGTTCATTGGAAGGGCTGATACTGAAGCTGAAACTCCAATACTTTGGCCACCTGATGCGAAGAGCTGACTCATTGGAAAAGACCCTGATGCTGAGAAAGATTGAGAGCAGGAGGAGACGGGGACGACAGAGGATGAGATGGCTGGATGGCATCACTGACTCAATGGACATGGGTTTGGGTGGACTCTGGGAGTTGGTGACGGACAGGGAGGCCTGGCGTGCTGCAGTTCATGGGGTCGCAAAAAAGACATGACTGAGTGACTAAATTGAACTGAACTGAAAGTGGGACAGTTGGAGGGTCCCAGGCCTTAGACTGAAAAACAAAATAAAACAAAATGACAATAAACACTCACGTGAATGAAATCTCCATTCTCTCCCAGACCTACAGATGTATCCAGTTCTGCCCCATGACTCTGTCTAGAACCATCAAAAGTGTCTGGATGGTCAGATGTGGTCAATAGTGCAGAGTAACATGGCGGGACCCACAGCAGAGAGTCGTGAAGACCCCCGGGTGGGAGTGGGTGCGAGTCCTTGGGGGAGCACAGGGCGGGGGGGGGCACCCTGTGGGGACGGTGGAGACCCCTCCCCGGCTGGGCTGGGGCCACAAACCCCAGCTCTGCCGCCCCGTGCTCTGTGCAGGGTAATCACTGCGTCATGTTCACGCTGAAGAGGCATGCTGCGTTCCCGGGCCGTCTGCCTCACTGTAGGTTTCAGAAGCAAAATGTGCTCTTCCATCTGCTTTTGCTTCCCCAGACGACAGGAAAAGGCAGGTGCCTCAGGTGTCATTTTTAGGGCTATGTGCGGCTTGCGCTGGTAGGAATCTCTGCAGAAACAGCAGAAAGGTGTCCGGAAGCTTTCCTAGGCAGGCACCTAGCACCGTCTGATTCGCTGCTGCAAGAAGGAGCCGTGCGGGGGCAGCTGTGAACTGCAGGCTCTCTGTCAACAGGCTCCACCTGACCACATGAAAACCTTTCGGGGCAGGCTCTGGGGCCCTCACTAGGCCGAGGCCGGGGCCCGCCCACAGAAGGCAGCATCTGCTCACTCTGGACGGCTGAGCATGTCCACCAGGCCATGGAGCCTGGGAGGCAGCGGCCCGGAGGCAGTGGCCAGGCCTTGTGTCCCGTTAGCTGAGATGCGCTGTGTGGGGTCAGGCACCTCAGACCCTCGAACGATCAGGATTTCTCCTGGTTTATCTGTTACTGACTCACCAGTTTGCACGGAGGGCTGTGTTTGCCCTCGGCGGTGGCCCTGAAGGGCTTGGATTCCCAGGCAGATTCCCGTGACCTTCGGGGGGCATGCGTGGAGGAGAGCCAGTCCTCTGGGGTGAGCACCTAGCTCCAGGCTGGCTCCCCCCACGCCACCCGCGTGTGTCAGATCGGGGGCTCGGGCTCCCGTCTCAGTTGGCAGGGACGGTGCTTTGTGATGATGGTCTCTGCCCAGTCTTGGGGTCAGCTGGTGACCCCATTCCTTGGGGAGGACAGTGAGCTGGAGCACATGCCCTCAGGTGGGAGCCGCGTGCCGCTCCAGTGTCGGGACCCCATGCAGCCAGCGGTTCTGGGGCTCCTCCTGCCGCTGCCCCCCACTTCATGCCCCTCCTCTTAGGCTTGGCTTTTCATTTCTTAAATGCTCTCTGCAGAAAACACGCCCATTGTTCCGCGTTTGGGAAAATTTAAAATTGCTAATACGGCCCTGGAAGGAAAGAGGGCTGCACTGTCCTCTGGCTGCGTTAATGAAGCAGCTCTGAGATGGGGCTGCAGAGCCCGGGGCCGCGTCTGGCCCGCGCCGCATCCTCACGAGCCTGCTTTTGTCATCTGCTCCTCCTTTCATCTCCTGCTTCTCATTTTATCTGCTTTCCTCTCTCGACAAACCCCTGCTCTTTCGAGCTTTATCTCAGCACCACAATGAAATGTCTTCAAAGAGCTAGTTTCAAAAACATCCCCTAGAGAGAGCCAATTAAATACATGAAAATGGTTTGTGGTGGAGGCTGGAGTCTTTGGGGTCATGAGAGTGCCTGGAATTTGCAGGTGAAGCAAGGAAGCCGGGGAGACTCCCCAACACCCTGCCTCCCCCAGCAGCATGCTGGAGCCCTGTGGGCCGGTGGGACCTGTCCTGTCCCTCACAGGGCCTCCCCGGGTGGGCAGGGCGTCTTCAGCTACCACTTGACACATTGAGGAGAAAGCACGGCTTCTCTGAGCTTCAGCTTCTGCTCAGGCCGCTGGCTGGGGAGGCTGTGAACCAGGGCCTGTGGATCCAGGGCCGTGGACCCAGGACTGTGAATCAGGAGTGGAAGAACGCAGAGGCCACGTCTGCACAGACACATCAGAGCCTCGTGTTCCCTGGGGCTGGAATCCCACCAGCACCCCCGCCTCCAGCTTCATGTACACAGGGGGGTCCCGCTGGCTCGGGTTTAGTCAGATCGGGAGGTGGTGGTCTCCTCAATCATAGCCGCTGATTCAGTGATGACCCTTGACCTTGAACCCCTTTCTTCTGGGGGGAGGCAACCTGTGGGAGGCAGCTGGTTTCTGCGGCTTCATCGGTGAACAGTTGCATGTGGGAAGGAGCCCTGTCCTGCTGGAGGCATCCATGGTGAGGGTGGAGGAGCAGGCTGGCTGCTCCAGGAGCTCCGAATCCCACATGTTTCTCTGGACAGACAGCACCCTCATGGTTGGGGGGGAGGCGGTGGCCACCTGGCCCTGCTGGCTGCCTTTTCTCCTGGGAGATCCAGCGTGGGGGCATCACCCTTGGAGGTGCCTAGAGGGAGGCCCAGCATGGCCAGGCAGCAGAACACAGCACCTTGCCTCTCCCCAAAGAACAAAAATTACTCCCAATTACATGCAATTAGCTATTTTAAATTATTAATGGTGGTGAAAGAATGTGTCTATTCAACAAGTAATTTGTGGTAATTTTTAGTAATTGAAAGTGGTTTCTAGCAATTAAGTCCTAATTTAGTGCATTTTCGGGTGATGCTTTTTTCCAGGGATGCCTCTGAGTTGCATTGCTGGACCTTTTCTCTAGGCACTTTGTTCAGTAAATTTTCCGGGTTGGGTATTTGAGGGAGCTAAGTAACCGTGGTCTGGGAGTGGAAGTAGGAACAAAGGGTTGACCCTGGCCAATACAGGACAACAAAGGTCCATCTTGTCAAAGCTATGATTTTTCCAGTAGTCACATATGAATGTGAGAGTTGGACTATAAAGAAAGCTGAGTGCTGAAGAATTGATAGTTTTGAACTGTGGTGTTGGAGAGGACTCTTAAGACTCCCTTGGACTGCAAGGAGATCCAACCAGTCCATCCTATAGGAAATTAGTCCTGAATATTCATTGGAAGGACTGATGCTGAAGCTGAAGCTACAATACTTTGGCCACCTGATGCAAAGAGCTGACTCATTGGAAAGACCCTGATGGCTGGCAAAGATTGAAGGTAGGAGGAGAAGGTTGGATGAGATGGCTGGATGGCATCACCAACTCAATGGACATGGGTTTGGGTGGACTCCAGGAGCTGGTGATGGATGGGGAGGCCTCGCGTGCTGCGGTTCATGGGTTTGCAGAGAGTCAGACACGACTGAGTGACAGAACTGAACTGAACACAGGATCCCCCGTGGAGCCCCCCTCTTGGTCTGTGCAGTCACTTATGGTACTTGGTCTACTGAGGAGCCCAGAGTGGCCCTTGGAGCACCCGCTTGCCAGGTCCTAGGATGCAGGCCAGGGTGGCCTCTGGCCCTCTGGATGGCAGACTGGAGCTGGGCAGCCCAAGGGGCCAGGTCTCCTTGCCATCTTCTGCCTTCACTTTCCGAACCGAACCCCCTGCTCTATGGTGTGGGGAGAGCTGGGCCAGTGAGGGCAGAAGGCTCCAGTCTCACCAAGTCAGCCTCCTTGAGGTGGTCTGCACGTGGATGGCAAGCAGGAGACCACCTCTGTTGACTGAGAGGGGACGTTGTCCCCAGTGAACTCTGCCCCTCCTTTGTCATGTGGCAGATAAACATTCCGAGTAAAGTCTTCGGAAATGAAATGACTTGGGTTCCTCTGGAAACCTTGCAATCTGATCATTTTAACTGAGATGATGCCTGTGTCCTCGGTGGAGGTTGAAACGTGAGTGTGGTTCCTGCCTACCCGGGTTTATTTTCTGTAGGTGGGTGGGACCAGCCTCCAGAGACCAGAGATGAAGGGCACCCATGGTCACACACATTTCTTTCTCCCAAGCAAACCCGGGGCCAGGGTGACCCCTGCTCTCCTGGACAGCCACTCTGTTCACAGGACCAGTGGTGCCCTGAGCTCGGGGCCACTGCCCCCCCCCACAGATGCCGGCGCCCCCGCCACCCCAGCATGTCTAGGCCTCCCACCGCGTCTTCCTCTGGTCGTTCAGATTCCTTTGCCAAACCCACAAGCCCCCGCTCCCTGGAGCCCCTCAAGTCCAAGTCCACAGCCGCTGCAGGAAGTCACAGCAGGTCTAGCCTGGCTCAAGCAATGGGGTTCAAGCTTCAACCAGATCCTGGCCCTCTTTATAACAAGTATTTAGTAATACTCCCTTTACTACCCACCCCATCACACAAGATTTTAAAACAGTGAACTGCTGTGATGTGGAGGACAGGCAGGGGAAAACCGAGCGACGGTGAAGCAGCGCAGGTTTGGATCTGTGCGCCTGCGCCCAGCGGGGCCGGGGCGGGGCAGGTGCCTGGCGCCAACCTCTGGGCCCGCGTGCTCCTCTGGGGGCCGGGTGCAGCCCCGATTCTGAGTTGTGAGGGGACCCCAGAGTGAGGAACAGAGATTGACACTGCATCCTGCAGGCTGCAGTCCTGCCCAAATCTGCAGAGGGTGACCAGGACCCCAGGGAGCAGGCGGGGTGCGTCTGCCTCCTGGTGGCTCAGGGACACCTGAGAGCTGAGGCGGGGTGTCCTGGGAGGGCCTCGGGGAGGCCGAGCTCCCTGTGGGGTGGAGGCCGGCCCCCAGGTCTTCTCCCACTGGCCGTCTGCCCTCGGGCCTGATGCTGGGGACGCAGTACCCGGCAGCGTGGGTGGTTCCCTGGAGGCTGGCAGAGGCTGGGTTTACCAGCGAGGGCGTTGTGTTCACACCAGCACGAGGTCTCCAGGACGCGGAGAGGCCCTGGCGCCCGCCCGTTTCCTGGGTCGCTGAGAGCCGTGTCAGCGGTGTTTTCAGCTCATGTCAGCCAGTCTTTGCCAGGGGACACCTGCCGGCATTGCCTCAGGCAGAGCGGCTGGCGTGAGGGAAGCAAGGGTGGTGGGATCCCCTCCCTGCAACTGTGACTAGAGGGAGGGGAGGGCTGCAGGTGCCAGCGGGGGGCCCTCAGGGGTGACCAGCAGGCTGACAAGTGAGGTGACAGTGGGGTGGCCAGCAGAGTGACCAGCGGTGATGCGTCGGGTCTTCTGTCACTCGTCCTGACTCTGCTCCACGCCTTCCCAGTTAGCGTTCACCATCACACCCACTGGCTCCCAGGATGGCCTCCCTGGGCACTTGTGAGCGTCACGTCGCAGCTCGCGAAGGCAGGTCTCATTGCCAAGGGCCCCCTGGCCCACAGCAGCGACTCCGGGCTCCCAGCGCCCGGCAGTCAGCGCCCGGGTTTCAGCCCTGGTGCTGCTATGCAGGCCTTGTGCGCCGTGTGTCATGTCCCCTGGATTGAGCCGTGGAGGTGGGACTGCGCGCTGGAGTGGGGGGCACGGTGGGGGTGGGGAAGGATGGCCTGACCTGGGGAGCGGGGCTCTGTCTTCCGGCAAAACTGCTGAGTGTCTTGGTGACCAGGCCCGTACGCAGGACCTGTGACTCAGGGTCCCTCCCCACTTCTGCTGAGTGACACTTCCAAAGTCAGTCAAATTGGATGCACTTGGTGTCCTGCTCCATAGACGTTTAAGGGTCCTGCTGGTGGAGTCTGTTGCGCCAGCTTTCCTGTGACTTTTCCACAGAGGCGGCGGCAGTCAGGAGCAGGAAGTAATTCTGCAGCAGGGGCCCCGCCAGCAGTGTGAACCAGAGCCCAAGGCTTGCTGCGGAGACAGTGGGTGCCTCGCCAGGCTTCCCTTGCTGCCCCGGGTCGTGTGCAGTGCTGAGCACCGAGAAATGCATGTGATGAAGTTGTTAGAGCAATGACGTCACTGCAACCTTAACTTTTGGCAGGAGGACAGAGAGCAAGGGAAGGGGGAAAGGACCGTGGGATCGGGTGTCTGCGTCCAGGGAGGGCAGTTAGGGCCGCGCTCTGCCTGGAGCTGCCCCCAGTGCGCCGTTGTCTGCTCTGAGATGGGTTGCCCTCGGGGCTCCTCACGCCTACAGCCCGAGCGGTCCGACGGACCCCCCACCTCCTCTTAGACTCTCTGCGTCAGAGGGTGGGGCGCTTCTGGCACCTGGAGCTCTGTGGCCCGGAGGCCATGGCCTCTGTGCACACACTTGCTGGCCTGCCTGAAGACACGGGGGTGCACAAGCCCTCCTGGGGTGTTGGGCGGGGCTGAAGTCCTGCTTCCAATTGCCTCTGCCGCAGCGGGTCCCGGAGCTCTGCGGTGCGAGCCCAGCCAGAGGCCGGCGCCACCCTCCTAGGTCCCCATGGCTCCTGCCGGCGGAGCGTGGGGCTAGCTCGCGGTGAGGTGCCGGTGTTTCTGAAGCTTGTCAGTGAAGGGGCTTCCTGGGTGAGGGCAGGCGGAGGCTGTGGCGGGTGGGGTGTGTCCCCTGTGAACTGTTGGAAGGAAGTGTGGGAGCGAGCGAGGCAGCTTTGCTGCTGCCCTTCCACCCTCAGCAGCTGGGGAGACGGGAGGACGCAGGGTGCGGCCGGGCGGGCGAGGGCAGGCCCACTCCTGGTTCACAGCGGGTTGCGGCCACCACTCCCTGTGACAGTTGGGGCCTGTTTTCCTTCCCTTTGGTGTGGCCGATGAATGAGATCTTTTAAAGTCTGACATCTTTGGCTCCACTTTTGAATGTTGCCATTTACGATGACGCTTAGAGCCCCTGCGCTGTGAGTTCAGCCTTTGCAGATAACAGCGTCACCGCCGCTCTGATGAGAGTGCGCCGTCCCTGGCCGAACCTGCGAGGCCCCCTTGGAGCCCTTCACCGCACAGAGTCAGGCACTACCCATGCTTACCCCCACACCTGCCCCTCCTGCCAAACGCCGCTGAGCCAGTAAGGTGCCCGAGGCCCAGGACGCGCCGGCTGCATGCCTCCTGGAGATGTGTCTGAACCACCACCCACTGTCCTTTCCCCTGACCGACAGAGCGCCTGGCACCCGCCATGTGGGAGCGCCTGCCCGAGGCTGCCCGTGCCACCTGTCCAAGGCCACGTGTGCCCATGTGACCCCCCACCCCCACCCCGAATGCCTGGCAGGACCCCGGGCCGCCCAGAGGGTGGGAAGCCTCAGCCAAGGCCAGAAGACAGTGCTCCATGCCAGCCCTGGGGCTGCAGGGAGCTTCCCCTGCAGAACAGCCAGTGGGGCCTGGAGCCAGGGCCCCGGGACCACCAGGACCCACCTGGACCACCACCCAATGCCCTCTGAGGAGCCGCCACAGAGCGGCCCCTGCTGTCAAAGGCAGCGCTCTGGGGCAGAGGACTGCTCCGCTGGGAGGAGTGCTCTTGGCCCAGGGGTGTGCCGGGCAGAGAGCCCGAGGTTTGCCAGGGGGGCTGAAGCAGAGGCAGCCTCTCGTCTGCCTGTGGTGAGAGGGTGGGGGACGGGGCTGTCCACACAGGGGGAAGAAGGAGGGAAGCAGGCGAGGGACCCACCGGCCCCCCAGCACTGAGAGGGAAGCACCCAGGGTAGACGGGGCCCTGGTCGGGTGAAGGTCAGGCTGCGGAGGGTGTGCTGGGCACTGTTCGAGGGCTGCCTACCAGAAGGCGCGTGGCACAAGCCGCCTTCAGAAATCAGCAGTCTGCAGTTGAAGAAGGGGTTGGAGCTCTGGTGCGGGCAGGAGTCCTGGATAGAGGCCTTCCCCCCAACCCCCGCCTGTCCCGATGGGATTTGGCCCCGTGTCAAGTCTCCATCCGGAGGCGGCCTCTCATCTGGACTGTCGCCCCTGAAGTCACCTCCTGCCGCCCTCGCCTACAGGAGTCTGCACAGGACGCGCTGGGCAGCCTTCCGGCCCTGAGTGGGCCCAGGGAGGCCCTGGTGTCCCTGGGATCATGAGCATCCAGCTCCAGGTGTGGCCTCTGCGTGCACCGTGTGCAGTAAGAGCCCAACAAGCGGGCACACCTGGAGCGCAACGCGACTTCAGACACGAGTGTCGGCAGCTGGCGCAGGAACTCTGCACGTCTGGCTTCTGCGCCGTCTATTCATTTCCATCGACATGCTCATAAACTGCGATGTGTGCTTTACTTCCTCTGCTGAGTTGGGTGATTTCATTCCCCATGTGGGAGGTGGTGCCCTCTGAGAAAATGACTGTGCCTGTACATGGTGACACGTTATTGACGGGGGCAGCGATGGCAGGGGGCCAGAAATTGGGGTAGAGTCGCCTCTGCAGCATCTAGCCTCCTTCCCCTTCTTCCTCCCCAGGATGTAAAACGTGAGGGTCAGAGGGTGAGTGTGTGGAGGCCAGACCTGGTCTGACTCCAGAGAGGGAAGCCAGCGTCAGTCAGCTGGTCAGTGGGTTGCCAGTCCCTGTTAGCCGAGTGAACAGCTGTAGGACCTGCTGGGGAACCTTGGCATCGGGTCAGCTGTTCTCACGTGTTTCTGAGCGTTTGTGGAATCAGTGTGACCACACCTGGTGTGGGAGAGGCTCCCAGCTGGACGGCAGGGTCCCAGCCAGGGAAGGGGAGCCACGTGTGCCATGGCTGTGTGCACCAGTGTGTGCATCTGTGTGTGTGTGTGCCCGTGTCTGTGCACAGGTGTGTGTGTGCATCTGTGTGTGCCCCTGTGTGTGTGTGCCCGTGTCTGTGCACAGGTGTGTGTGTGTGCACAGGTGTGTGTGCGCACAGGTGTGTGTGCATCCGTGTGTGTGCACAGGTGTGTGTGTGC
>CM035270.1:111951997-111965039 GCA_020226075.1 Hydropotes inermis | reverse complement strand
GGCCCCTCCTCTGCCTGGGCTGGACTTACATTCTTGCCCACCACATCCCGCCCTGGCCCGGCTGTTCCATTTCTGCTCAGCCCCTCTCCGTCTGTTAGAATTCTATGTATACTTCCAACGTTGGCTCAAATAGCACTTTTCTCTGTGAAGTGTCTCCCAGTTCCCCATCCTAGTAAGTCTCTCCATGTCTCTATTTTCCATAGATGTTTGCTGAAAACTTTACTATATAACCATCACAGTTCAGCTTGAATCCTCGCTGACTGTGTTCTCATCTGTATCAGTATCAGACTTAAAGGGTCAGGGGTCAGGCGTCCTGGCTGGCCTCTGGAGCGCCTGCTGCGGTGGACCACAGGGGAGGTTACGTATGTTATGTGAGTGAAGTCACGCAGCGTGTAGCTGTTTTGGATTGGCTTTTTTCACTCGGCAGAATGTTGTGGCTATGGCTGTGGTTCCTCCCTTTTGCTCACTGGGTTGTTGTTATTGCTGAGAACTAACTAATCCACAGCGCGACAGACCTGCTTGCTTCAGCCTCACTGTCTGGGCAGCATCTGGGCGATTTCCAGTTTGTTGTTCAGTCGCTCAGTCCTGTCTGACTCTTTGTGACCCCATGGACTGCAGCATGCCTGGCTCCCCCATCCTTCACTACCTCCCAGAGCTTGCTCAAACTCATGTCCATTGAGTTCATCCAACCATCTCATCTTCTGTCACCCCCTTCTCCTCCTGACCTCAATCTTTCCCAGCATCGGGGTCTTTTCCAACGAGTCGGCTCTTCACATCAGGTGGCCAAAGTACTGGAGCTTCAGCTTCACCATCAGTCATTCTTTCCAATGAATATTCAGGACTGACCTCCTTTATGATGGACTGGTTGGATCTCCTTGCAGTCCAAGGGTCTCTTAAGAGTCTTCTCCAACACCACAGTTTGAAACTAGGAGTTTTTTGTAGATTCATTGGGATTCTCCATGTGGAAAATCATGTTATTTGGAAACAGGTACAGTTTTGTTTCTTTGTCATATGTGTGCCTTGTATTTCCTTGCCGTGCCCTATGGCACCGCTGAGAACGAGAGGCCGTCCTCGCCTCATTCCTGATCCGACTAGGAAGGATTCTAGTTTCTCACCATTCAGTACAATGGCAGCTGTAGGGCCTGTGTGGATAGATGCTCATTATCAAGTGGATGAATATTCATCATAAAAGGGTGTTGAAGTAATTGATTTACTTTGTATTAAACCGGTCTTGCACCCCTTTAATGAACCCCATGCTGTGTGATTATTTTTGTATTTTGCTGGATCTTGCATGTTAATATTATCTTACGGCTCTGTATGTCAACATTCATGAGGGATGTTAGTCTGCATGTTTCTTTTTCTCTTTTTTTGTGGTACAGTGTTTGTCTGCTTTTGGTTCAGGTTAATATCAGCTACATAAAGTTAAATGGAAACTTTTTCCTCCTTTTCTATTTTCCAGAAGGGATTCTGTAGAATTCATACTGATTCTTCCTTAAATGTTTGGTAGGACTATCCAGGGAAATCATCTGGGTCAGGAGACTTCTTTGGGGGAGGTTTTAAATTAAGAATTCAATTTTTCTAACAGTTGTAGGGCTATCAAATTATCTGCCCCAGACTGGATGAGTTGTGGTGGTTTGTGTGTTCACGGGATGGTCCGTTTCATCTCAGTTGCCGTGTGTGTGTGTGTGTGTGTGTGTGTGTGGGCTCGTTGGTTCCCTGGGAGTCTGCAGGGTCTGTACCGCCGTCCCTGTTTCACTGCGGATGACTCTTTGTGACTGCCCTCCCTTTTTCGCTGTCAGTCTTGCTAGAGGTTTGCCAAGTTCACTGATCTTTTCAGAGAAGCAGCTTTTGTTTCCACTGATTTCTCTATTTTTAAATTTCAGTTTTATTGATTTCTTCTCTTTCCTTTTTTCTACTTACTTGGGCTTATTTTGCTCTCCTTTTTCTAGCTTCTTCATGTGGGAATTCAGATGATTGATTTGAGACTTTTTAATCTAAGTATTTAGTGCTAAAAATTTCACTCAGTGCAACTTTAACCATGCAGCTTTAAACACAGATTTTGATATGTTGTATTTTCATGTTCACTCAGTTCAGAGTACTTTCCCCTTGGATTCTCTTTGACTTGTGGCTTAGTTAGAAGTGTTTAAGTTGCAAGTGTTTGGAGACTTATGTTTATGTTATTGATTTCTAGTCTGACTCCGTTGTGATTTTGATTCTTTTCATTTTGCTGAGTTTTATTTGTGTTCCAGGACATGGTCCACCTTAGTTGGATGAAGGTACTTGAAGGAAGGAGGGTACTTGAGACCATGAGAATGTGGAAACTTCTGTCAGTTTCTGCTGCTATTTGCAGCCCTGGTGTTCCATGCATATGCATTTAGAATTGACACATCTTCTTGGCAAATTTACCCTTTCATCATTATATTATGTCTGTGTCCCTAGTAAGTTTGTTTGTTTTGAAGACTAGCTCATCTGCTATTATAATAACTACTGCTATTTTTCTTTTATTAATGATATATGTTTTTTTAATCCTTTAACTTCCACTCTAATATTGGAGTGAGTTTCTTATAAACAGAATATAGTTGGTTCATGCGTTTTTAATCCACTCAGTCAGTGTCTGTCTTCATTGGTATACTTAACCTATTTATATTTAATCTAATTATCGATTTATTAAGACTTAAACTCTTGTTTTTTGTTTTTTTACTTGTTCTATTTTATCTGTATTCTTTTTCCTACATTACTTTAGGTTAACAGTTTTTTACAAATCCATTTTAATGTGTCTGTAGATTTACCTGTTGTTAACCTTTCTAGTGGTCGGTATAGATTAGTACATTATATATACAGAACTCTCTCAGTTTACTGGTGTCATAATTTTACCATTTTGAGTGGGGTATAGAACCCTTACCTCCCTTTATGATTCTTTCCCTTGTTTTTTTATAATTATTTAAAATATTTTCCCTGCATATCCTGAGGAGCACATCATACAGTGTGACCCGATTGCTTCAGCTATCAGACATACCTTGGGAAGCTCATCACATTTACTCGCATCTTTACTTTTCATGCTTTTTTCCTCTTGGATGTTCCAAGGTCCCTTCTGTCATCACCTTATTTAGAGCTCCTTCAGAAGTTCTTTTGGGGCAGGTCTGCTGGTAAAGTAGGCTCTCGTTTTCACTTATCTGAGAATGTCTTCTTTGCCCTGCCATTCCTGAACCGCACTTTTGCCAGGCATCTGGATTGGCCGCCTGTCAGGATTCTGGATTGACAGCTTCTTCTTTTAGCTCTTGGAAAATGTCGTGTGATTTTATGTGGCCTCCGTGGTTTCTGATGAGAAATCCCCTGTTATTTGAATTATGTTCCCCTTGTAGGTAGGGCATCATTTCTCTGGCAATGTTCAATAATTTTTTTTCTTTGCATTTAGGTCTCAGAAGTTTAATTATCATGTGTCTTGGAGGCGATTTGGGTTTATCCTATTTGGGGTGCTCAGCTTCTGGGATCTTTTGGTTTATGTTGTTGCTGTTGTTCAGTCACTAAGTTGTATCCAACTCTTTGTGACCCCATGGATTGCAGCACGCCAGGCGTCCTTGTCCTACAGCGTCTCCCAGAATTTGCTCAAACTCATGTCCACTGAGTCGGTGATGCCATCCAACCATCTCATCCTCTGTCGTCCCCTTTTCCTCCTGCCTTCAATCTTTCCCAGCATCAGAGCCTTTTCAAATGAGCTGGCTCTTTGCATCAGGTGGCCAAGATATTGGAGCTTCAAGTTTATCTCTTGCCAAAACTGAGAAATTTTCAGCCATTATTATTGTTATTTTTTTGAGTGCTTTTTCAGCCCTGCCTTCTTTCTCCTCTCTTTCTGGGACTCTGATGACATTACCTTAGGTCTTCTGTTACAGCCCCACAGCAGAGGCTCTGTCCTTTTTTTTCAGGCTCTCTTCTCTCTGTTGCTGGAATTGGGTGACTTTTATTGTCCTCTCTTCCAGGTCCCTGATTCGTCTCTGTCCCTCCATCCTTCTATGAAGTGCATCCAGTGAGCTGTGTAGTTTGGTTATTGTATTCTTAGTTGTAACATTTTCACTTGGTCCTTTTTATATTGATTTCTTTACTGAGAATTCCCACTTTTCATTTGTTTTCTAGAATGTTCTTGATTGTTCCCTGAAGCATTTGTATCATGGCTGTGTTACGTCTTTGTCAGATAAGGCCAGCATCTCAGTGTTGGTGTCTGCGGAATGTCTTTTTTTCAGTTTGAGGTTTCCTTGGTTTTGGCGAGCGTGGTTTTCTGTGGAAACCTGGGCGTTTTGGTATTATATTATGAGACTCCAGATTTCATTTAAACTTGTGCCTGGCTGCCTTTCCTGGCACTGCTCTGCCGAGGTGGGTGGGGGCTCTGTTGCTGACGGTGGAGGTAGAAGCCCAGGTGTCCCCCGGAGCTCTGCGGACCCCTGAGGGATGGCTCCTGTCCTCACTGCTGGGCAGTGGGGTCGGTGGGAGTCTGAGTCCCCGCTTGGTCTCCACTGGGGCCCGCGGAGGTGCGACCCCCCAGTGGGGAGGGAAGACCCCTCCCTGTCAGCTGCTGTGTCGACACTGGCAGGGTCCCTGCGGCCTCAGGAGGAGGGCTCCAGGCCCCTGTGGCCTCTGCGGTGCTTGGCGGGAGTGGAGCTCTTCTGTCTGCAGCTGCTCAGGGGCTCCTCTCCTGACCCTCTCACTGGAGCGAGGCGGCTTCGCTGGGGCCTGGCCGGTACCTGGGCTGCTGGTGACTCAGCTCCAGGTCTGAGAGCACGAGCCAGGGAGGCCCCGGGGGCCCAGCACCTGTCTCTTGGCCCTGGCCGTCTGCTTTCCATGCCCTCAGCCGCCCATGTGTGCTTTCCAGGGACCAGCTGTCCTGCAGGGGCGAGCGCGGCCCGTGTGCCTCACCATCTTCCCGATGGGGGCCGTCTCTCCTGGGGACTCGCCTCCTTTCCCGGGACGCCCAGCCCCTGGAGCTGCGCCTTCCTCTGACTTTCTACCCAAGTGCCATTTCTGCCTGCTCCCAGGACAGTTGAGTGGGCTGGGCTAGGGGTTCAGCATTCTTCTCACGGCCCATACAGACCCCAGAGTTGGCATGACTCAGGCTTTTGTGCTCTTCAGATAAAAATATTGTTGAAGTTCTGTTATTTAAATTTTAAAAATGAACTTTTTTCCACCGAAAGTTCTGTTTGTGCTCTTGACTCTTTGTGTTTCCTGGTGGATGTTAACACGAAGACCAGACTCTGGGGAATAAAACCAGGCCTGTTTTCTGGGTCCGAGGTGCTGGATACGACGCTCATGTTGCAAATGTGCTCCGATCGTGGGTCTTCTGGGAATGGGCCAGTGACAGCCACACGAGCACATTGCACGTGGGTGCTTTCTCGCCGCGCCTGTCGTGGCGCATGCGTGCAGGCAGCAAGCGTAACTGGAGCAAGGGCGGTGGTGCCTGTGGGGCTGCTGGCCTCCCTGCAGAGGCCTCCCCGAGTCGTCAGGGCAGAAGCCGAGCCGCCCGCGGCTGCACTTCCCGCAGCTCCCGCTCAGGATAAGGCCGCGGCTTCTGAGACTTAGATGTGATCCAGCTGTTTGAATCTTGCCGTTGGTAAATTTTAAAAATGTTAGGTTTGCATTTGCACAATACTGAAGTGTGTTCATGAAGGCAGCTTATGTGCAAAGCGTTCTAATTCTGCCCTGAGAAGTGTTCTCAGTGAGCTGTGGACCTTCTTGCCCCGCCCTCACGCACACACGCAAACAAGTACAGCCGTCCTGATGCGAAGATTTTTGGTAATGTGTTTTTGTATGGGGCATAAAAATATATCTCTGTAATTACATGATATTTAGTGATTAGATAATTATGGATAATTGCGTGGGGTAGTTCTAAGTGCTAAAGTGTTACCGTAAGATCTAAAATGTACAAATTGCATAATAATTATTCTTGGGAGTTATTTGGTAATTCTGAGCATAATTATCATGTGATCTGCAGTGCATGTAATTAATGCATAAGCACATGGATTTTGCCTTCATAACTACTTCGCCCTTGTTATAAAGCTCTTTGTCATAACATTTGAGTGTTAAATATAACATAATTGGCTCCCAGATACAGTACATTAAGCCCCATGATAATTGCTTTCATAGTAACAATAACCCTTATTTCATTTCCAACGTGTGGCTCTTAAGCAGGTCAGGGTTGCGAGGAGCAAGCGGCCAGGATGTGGTGGCCGCGAGCAGGCAGAGTGGCACTGAGCGCTGGCCACTGGCGCGCTGTTGGGTGAGGAGCGCCTCCTGTGGCCAGGCCTCCCCAGGCGGAAGGGCCACGCCTTGCCCGTGGACAGTCTGTCTGCTGACCACCGGCATACCTGCTGTCCAGCCCGGCCCCGCCCCGCCTGTGTTCTTTATATAGCAAAGTGCCCACCAGTTTCTGGTCTAGGGCGGAGGGCTGGGGTTTGATCAGGAGAAGAGCTCGTAAGAAACCTTAGAGAGGGACTTGGCTGATGGGTGAGACTGCGGGAAAGCACCCAGAATAGCAGCAGAGACTCGGGGCTTCAATCAGGGCCTCTGGCTCGGCCTCCACGCTAACATGGCACCCTCTACTCTCTCTCCAGGTCTCACGTGGCACGATGACCACGCCCAGCGTGTGATGGCGCGGGAACTCGCCAGCCTTCCCTGGACCCACCCGCGCCACCCCGAGGCGTCCAGCCCCGCCAGGTAGGGCGGACCTGTTCGTGTCTTGTACCAGCCAGTGCCCACCAGCCTGCTCCTTGTTTCAGGGAGTGAAGAGCCCCCTCTTTCTGGTGTAGATGCTCCGGGAAGTTGGGATGTGGGGAAGGGGCAGACGGGACTCCCTCCCTCCCCCCATCACGGGGTCCTGGCCCCAGGGAGATTGTGAGGGGGACCCTCCCACGAGGGGCTGATCTCACCAATGGACGTACCCAAGGGTCCCTCTCTCTTCCCGGGACCCTTGGAGAGTCTGCATCTCCAGAGCCTTGCTTAAAAGCAGGAAAGTCCAGAATTCTCATTTCCCAGTAAGAAACGTTCAGTTTAGTACAAAAAGCAAATTAAACCACAGAAGCCACGTCAGGCCCCCAGCACAGCAGCCTGTGAGAGCCAGATTTATTCCACCTTGTCATCTCCACACACGTGTGGAGGGTGTGGACGCTTTGCCCACTCGAGCGGGAGGACCCAGGCCCCGGGCAAGGGAGGGATGGCTCACAGGCCGCTGGGCCGCAGCCTGGGGTAGAATCATCCCCGTGCAGAAGCATCCGGCCTCCGCCTTCCTCTCAGTCCGTCCAGCAAAGGGGCAGCCGGGCTGTGGGTTCCCGTGCAGTAAATGCGCCAGATGTGGGAGCACGCTCACTGCGCGGCCCTCCCTGGCCAGGCCGTGTGCGTCTTGAGGGCAGGAGCCCTGCCTTGTCATCCCTGCCGGTCTGGTGAGCTTCATCAGTGAGAACCTGCCTCCGGAGTCTGTTCTGTGAAAATAACACTCAGAAACCAGTCAGACTGTCTGTTTTCATCCGGGTGTGATCACACTCTTGGCGCTGGGCTTTCAGCATCACATGGGTGCTTCACACAGCCCGCGGTGCCTTCCTGCAGGGTGACGAGGCTCCTGAGCGGGGTGCACCGTCCCAGGCAACCTCGGACTCCACCGAGGAGGCCACGGGCAGGGGGTCAGGAGCACCGGGATGCAGAGCAGGGGCAGCTTCCCTCGCTGGACAGGTGCTGAGCACAGGGAAGGCCAGGCCACCATCACAGCAGGTGTTTCCAGAGAGAATGGCCTGAGAAGTCAGACAAGGACAACACCCAGGTCACCATGTTCTCACCAGGGCTGATGCTGTCATTTAAAACAACTTCCCATTTGCTATGAAAAATAATGTGGCTTTTTTAGATTACAGGTGAGATGAAAAGTTTAAAAATGCACATATGAAGAGGTTGGAGTTTGCTATATGCACGACCTTTTCCTGTGCACGACCTTTGTCCACATAGAAGTGCTTCTGTGTGTTCCTCTGCTGTTTCTCTCCGTATAGAACCTTCTGTGTAAGGCTGGTAGCTCTTCATGTGCCCCATTCTGGAGAAGCAGATTTGTGGTCTGTTCTGCGTGTGAACGAGGTGTGGTCGCCAGTGGAACTGGGCTTATAGCCTCCTGGGCTGGATAGGTCATGTCTTTCTAGAGGGTGTTGAACTCGAATAAACTGATCATCTGGCTCTAAAGGCAGAGCCCTGTTCGGGGGGCACGCTGGGATGCTCCCCAGGAGCCGCCCCACCATGCTCCACCCCACCATGCTCCACCCCAGGAGACAGGCTTCCTGGTGACGCCAGCAGGTCATTGGCCTCAGGCTTGGTGGGCTTGGGCAGACTCACCCTGGCTCGGGGGCAGGGCTGGCAGCATACCCACCTTTCTGCCACGGCCACGGCCACTGGGACCCCCACTCTGCCTCTTCAAGCCCTCCCTCCCTAGACCCGGCCATTCTCCACCATAAGCTTGCGTTCTCCTGGTCCTGCTGTGTCTTTGCAAGCAGCTTCCTTATTGGAGATGCCATGTGTCCAGTTGGGCGTCTGCTGGTGACTCAGCAGCCAGAATGGGAATCCTGGCTGCCCACACTCTTCTTCCTCAGTGTTTGTCAGGAAACAAACATACCCATGGAAAAATGCACACGAATACACATGGAATAATGTTCCTTCTTTTCAATAACCTGCAAAATTTTCTTTAGTGTTGAATTGTCTGCTGCCCAGTATATATTTTAAGTGATCTTTCTATGTGGTTAAATCCCATAGCACTTCCTTTGTCTTCTCAGATTATTGGTGAGATATGCTCACAGTTCTTACTGTGTGAATTTGGAGTGTTCACATTTCCGCAGAGCACTCTCATCCTTTTCACAAGGATTCCCAAGCGTGCTGGCTTGGTGTGATCTCAGTGCTGCGTTATCACTTAAAACCTGCTCATTGCATGCGTGGTTATTACACCTTGCCATTGACATCTGTCTTTACCCTTTAACACAGTTTATAAAGAGAATTAGCTCTTGGATTTTCCTCTTTCTACTATCATTAGATTTACTGTTTTGTTTTGTTTTTTTTAATGAAACTCCTCGAGCTGAAGGTTTTGTTATGTTTTCGTCACTTAAGGCTATGCATCCGCCTGTGAGCGTGGTTTTGGCATCATCCTGTAATGTCGACAGGCCCGTTTGCTTTTGTGTCAGTTATCTGTCACTGTAGTTGTATATCCTCTGGGAGCAGTAAGTGTAGGCTTTCATTTCATCCTAGTCATATGTTCTTTACACTTTAAATTACTGTCTACTTTTACTGCATTTTCGTCAGAGAATGTGACATGTTCAGCTTTCTCTTTCTAGAAATTTGAGATTTCTTTGTGGCCTAGTGTATACCACATGTTTATTAATTTTCAGCGGATACTTAAAAATCTTCTATCCACTATTTAAGAATATACTTTTTTATATATGGTTAAATTAGACATAAAATGTATAATTATGTATGAATTATTCAGAATCAAGTTCTTTATTTATATTTTGATTTATTGAAATGTCTCAGGCAAAAACCTTGTTTCCGTAGACTGCTTTCCGTTTTTAGTGTCTTTTTCCTCACACACTTGGGGCTCTGACCTCCCGCCCGGCTCCTGGCATCTCCTCCTCACCGTGGACGTCACAGCCGCTGCCTTAGATAGAGCCTCTACCATCTTTATCGCTCTTTGTCTTGATCCCGCTTTTCTACCATTGGTATTGCCGCTCCTGTGCCCCCTGGGTTCTGCTGCCTAGTTAATCCTCTGAGACCCTGCCCTTCGGATGCTCTGATTTGCAGTGGCTTTTATAAACAGTGTCAGAGCCCCTGGGGCATCTCCGTGAGGCCCCTAGCTTCTCTGCCCCTTCTCCGCCTGTGACCATGACTCTTTGTCCCCATCACCTTTAGTGTCAGTGACCAGGTCTTTTACTTCACGTTCAGTCTGTGGCCGTCACCACCAAGAGACAGGTCTGAGTCACTTCAATGGGGGAATCCACCTTTGGGTCCCCCGCCTCCTTCCCAGCGCACCCCTGGCACCTGGCGTGGGCTGTGTGGGCATCCAGCCCAGAGCTGTGGACTCGAGAAGGAAGGAGCAGGCGAAAGACCTCGTGACACTTGGTTACTAAGGAGCCACCGCAGTGACCAGGGATCCCGCTTGCCCTTCGTTCCACAGAGGACAAATAAAATGTAGAAATAGCCATTTCCAGAAAGTGATGATGGTTAGATGGGGTTAGGATTGCGGACAAAGGGAGTGAGAACCAGGCCACTGTGTGATCTTTGCAATGATTCTATTTATAATTCGGAGCTTTTCCTCCAGCAAACTGGGGACAACATAAAGCGGCCCATATCATTGGAGCCTGAAGGTCAGCGCGGGGAGTAGGAAAGTGACCAGTGGAGATGGCACGCTTGGTCTTCCAGGGTAGAAGACAGACTTTTGCAAAGCTCCGATCCGCTTCAAGGGACGGACAGGGCGGAAGTCAGGCTGCAGGCTGATTCCAGCGGCGTCTCACAGCGTGGTGATGGCCGTGCCCGCTGCCGTTACGTGTTACAGTCGCAAACAGTCCTCCAGAAGACATCGGGAAGATGAATAAGACAATTTAAAGGCACATTTGTGAGGTGGTTCTATTTGCATTGATTAGCAATTAGTGAGAAAAATAGACAAAGTACCAGAAACGTAAGTTGACTTCAGTTAAATTATTCTGACAACGCAGAACATGAAATTTCATCCATTAAAAAATGGTCAGGTAAGCTATAGCCATGATTTGAGATGCAAAGAACCACGTGGCTCCTGATCACTTACGTCCTAAGTATGAGCCAATGTAATTTGAAAAGGCTTCAGAAATAATAACAGGACAGTTTTATCAATTGTGATAATTAAGCTCGAATGTGAACATTTTCTGTAAGTCCATCTTGGATGAAATACATACAGGTATCAAACCCCTACCATTAGTGACCTGTCCTTGAGAATCAGCTTTCTGTGTGAAAACGCCGGCTGGGAGCCTGTTCTCCGGTACCCCGAGTGGTAAATCAACAGTGAGGCCACACCCACCTGCACCCCATACCCTGCTAAAGGGTTAGTCGCTCAGTTGTGTGTGACTCTCGTGACCCCATGGACTGTAGCCCGCCAGGCCCCTCTGTCCATGGGATTTTCAAGCCAAGAATACTGGAGTGGGTAGCCATTCCTTTCTCCAGGGGATCTTCCCAACCCAGGATGGAACCCAGGTCTCCTGCACTTCAGGCAGATTCTTTATCATCTCAGCCACCAGGGAACATTCCTAGAGTGTGTCTAAACCACAGTAGAGACCCACATGTCGGTAACAGATATGATTGTTACCACATACAGGTAACAGTCGTGTCTGGAGTAAAGTACTGAAAACATTGTTCCCTGGTCACTGAAAGTGGATGTGGTTATTAGTAACACAGCCTTACCCAACACCTACAAAACACACAGATACACAGACACACATACACACAGACACACACACACTTAGATACACACACGCACACTTAGGAACACACAGACACATATACATACAGGTACATACTCGGGCACACACAGACTCACAGAGACACAGACGTCTAGATACACATGTAGGCGATGCACCCATAGAGGATGATCGGCTTTGACTGCGGCTTCCAGGCACGACCAGAGCCGGCATCATTGCGAGACCCAGTGATACGCCAGGCCTCGCCCTCTCACCTGGATGACGGGTTGAGGATCCCTCCTCTTCGGGGTGTTGTCTGAGAAGACACCAGGCCGGGGGGCAGGGGGCTGGGCCCCCGAGAGCAGTGAGATCCTGCCCCAGGCTCTCAGGGAGTGCCCTTCGGTCGGCCGGAGCTGTGCAGGCTCTGGTCCCAGGGAGCTCGCAGAGGGGCACGGCAGTGATAACAGAGGCGCGGGTCTCCCGCAGGAGGCCGAGGCAGGCGGGCAGTCCCCTCTGCACACAGGCTGCGGGCGACTGCCAGCCACCCTGCGAAGCACACAGGGGCAGCCCGTTCTCTGTCCCTCACTGTGCCCATGGCCTTCCCGCACGCCCCGCCACCCTCCCAGCCTGGCTGGGAGTGCAGAAGTCCCGTTTCTGCCCGCCCTTCCCTGCAGGCATCACAACTTTTACCATTCAGTTCAGTTCAGTTCAGCAATCTTGATTCCAGCTTGTGCTTCTTCCAGCCCAGTGTTTCTCATGATGTACTCTGCATATAAGATAAATAAGCAGGGTGACAATATACAGCCTTGACGTACCCTTTTCCTATTTGGAACCAGTCTGTTGGTCCATGTCCAGTTCTAACTGTTGCTTCCTGACCTGCATACAGGTTTCTCAAGAGGCAGCTCAGGTGGTCTGGTATCCCCATCTCTTTCAGAATTTTCCACAATTTATTGTGATCCACACAGTTGAAGGCTTTGGCGTAGTCAATAAAGCAGAAATAGATGTTTTTCTGGAACTCACTTGCTTTTTCGATGATCCAGCAGATGTTGGCAATTTATCTCTAGTTCCTCTGCCTTTTCTAAAACCAGCTTGAACATCTGGAAGTTCTCGGTTCATGTATTGCTGAAGCCTGGCTTGGAGAATTTTGAGCATTACTTTGCTAGTGTGAGAGATGAGTGCAATTGTGCGGTAGTTTGAGCATTCTTTGGGATTGCCTTTCTTAGGGACTGGAATGAAAACTGACCTTTTCCAGTCCTGTGGCCACTGCTGAGTTTTCCAAATTTGCTGGCATATTGAGTGCAGCACTTTCACAGCATCATCCTTCAGGACTTGAAATAGCTCAAGTGGAATTCCATCACATCTAGTAGCTTTCTTCATAGTGATGCTTTCTAAGGCCCACTTGACTTCACATTCCAGGATGTCTGGCTCTAGGTGAGGGATCACACCATCGTGATTATTTGGGTCGTGAAGATCTTTTTTGTACAGTTCTTCTGTGTATTCTTGCCACCTCTTCTTAATATCTTCTGTTTCTGTTAGGTCCATACCATTTCTGCCCTTTATCGAGCCCATCCTTGCATGAAATGTTCCCTTAGTATCTCTAATTTTCTTGAAGAGAT
>CM035270.1:111933974-111951897 GCA_020226075.1 Hydropotes inermis | reverse complement strand
TGTCTCCTGTACAATGTCACGAACCTCCGTCCATAGTTCATCAGGCTGTCTGTCTATCAGATCTAGTCCCTTAAATCTATTTCTTACTTCCACTGCATAGTCATAAGGGATTTGATTTAGGTCATACCTGAATGGTCTAGTGGTTTTCCCTACTTTCTTCAGTTTAAGTCTGAATTTGGCAATAAGCAGTTCATGATCTGAGCCAGAGTCAGCTCCTGGTCTTGTTTTTGCTGACTGTATAGAGCTTCTCCATCTTTGGCTGAAAAGAATGTAATCAATCTGATTTTGGTGTTGACCATCTGGTGATGTCCATGTGTAGAGTCTTCTCTTGTGTTGTTGGAAGAGGGTGTTTTCTATGACCAGTGTGTTCTCTTGGCAGAACTCTATCAGCCTTTGCCCCGGTTCATTCCATACTCCAAGGCCAAATTTGCCTGTTACTCCAGGTGTTTCCTGACTTCCTACTTTTGCATTCCAGTCCCCTATAATGAAAAGGACATCTTTTCTGGGTGTTAGTTCTAAAAGGTCTTGTAGGTCTTCCTAGAACCCTTCAAATTCAGCTTCTTCAGCATTACTGGTTGGGGCATAGGCTTGGATTACCGTGATATTGAACGGTTTGCCTTGGAAACGAACAGAGATCATTCTGTCATTTTTGAGATTGTGTCCAAGTACTGCATTTCGGACTCTTTTGTTGACCATGATGGCTACTCCATTTCTTTTAAGGGATTCCTGCCCACAGTAGTAGATATAATGGTCATTTGAGTTAAATTCACCCATTCCAGTCCATTTTAGTTCTCTGATGCCTAGAATGTCGACATTCACTCTTGCCATGTCCTGTTTGACCACTTCCAATTTGCCTTGATTCATGGACCTAACATTCCAGGTTCCTATGCAATATCGCTCTTTACAGCATCGGACCTTGCTTCTATCACCAGTCCCATCCACAGCTAGGTGTTGTTTTTGCTTTGGCTCCATCCCTTCATTCTCTCTGGAGTTATTTCTCCACTGATCTCCAGCAGCATACTGGGCACCTACCAACCTGGGGAGTTCCTCTTTCAGTGTCCTATCATTTTGCCTTTTCATACTGTTCATGGGGCTCTCAAGGCAAGAATACTGAAGTGGTTTGCCATTCCCTTCTTCGGTGGACCACATTCTGTCAGACCTCTGCACCATGACCTGGCCGTCTTGGGTGGCCCCACACGGCACGGCTTAGTGTCACTGAGTTAGACACGGCTGTGGTCCTGGGATCAGACTGGCTAGTTTTCTGTGACTGTGGTTTCGGTCTGTCTGCCCTCTGATGCCCTCTTGCAACACCTACCGTCTCACTTGAGTTTCTCTTACCTTGGACGCGGGGTATCTCTTCACGGCTGCTCCAGCAAAGCGCAGCCGCTGCTCCTTACCTTGGACGAGGGGCGTCTCCTCACGGCCGCCCTCCTGACCTTGAGTGTGGAGTAGCTCCTCTCAGCCCTCCTGCACCCCGCAGCAGCCGCTCCTTGGAACTGGGGTTGCTCCTGTCGGCCGCAGCCCCTGTCCTTGATGCATTTGTAAGTAAGTGTGAAAATCCAGCTGTTCCTGAAAAGCCACATCTCTGCAAACACAGACACCAGGGCAAGGACGGGAGCAACGAGGCAGCCAGCGGATGTGCCCTCACCCTCGGCCCGGCGGGGAGCGCCGCCTCTGCTGGGGGCCAGGCTAGCCTCCTCCAGTTTCTAGGGCACTCCCGACAGCTCGTGTGAAACCACGCAGGGATGAAACCCAGCGTTTAGTTGTGTGAGCGTCAAGCGCACATAGTAGCTGAGAGAGACCGCCAGGGCCACCGTCTGCAGTTTGTGGCTCATGATCGCCACCCGCCTGCCGAGCGCCCGGAGAGCACGCAGTGAGCCGTGTGTGGTCACCTCGGAGGCCTGTCCACTCCGTTGCCCACAGATGGCATCTGCAGTTGTCCGAGTCTGACAGGGACGGAGAACTATGTTTTACATGATTTTAAAATGCATTTTCATTAAAGAAAAAGCAAACAGGACATTTTGTTCCAAGAAAGTTCATGACCTGTGTCACTGCCAATCACCGCAGGCAGCGGTTGTCCTAAACTCACCCCCTGGTGACAGCGGAGTCTGGTCACAGGGCCGCCCTTCGTGAAGTTGGAGAGGTGCCGTCTGTGATGTCAGCGGTGGGGACACGGGTTCTGTGCTAACTCAGCAGTCCCCGAGTCTGCTGTATGTTTCCAACCTCATTCGTTCAGAGGATGATGTTTTCAGTGCTGACTGTGGCCGAGGCCCCATGCAGATTCTAGGGGGAGCGATGAGCAAAAAAAAACCCACAAGAACAAGGTCCCTTCCTCCAGGCAGCTTCCCAGGATTGCTGCCTGCCTTGTTTGGTCACCCTGGGGTGCCAGGAGGGCCAGGGTCATGTCCCCACCTTAGGCTCAGCTGCCTAGCAAGCCGACGCCCAGCAGAGCCCTGTGGTAACAGCTTCTGGGAGGCAGGATGTGCGGTCCGAGCACAACCCTCTCGCCCGTGTGCCTGCTCCTCGGCACCCAGCGGGGGGGGCCCCTGACTGAGGTGGGCTCCCAGAGCGGGTGGGCGGCAGACCCAGGGCTCGCCAGTCCCCCTCCCCGCCCGGGAAACCCCTCTGCCGCTGAGGTTGTCTTCGGACTTAGCAAGTCCTGGCTGACTCCCACATTCTGGCTTCTCTCTGCCCCCAGTGCTGGGGCGGCTGTTGAGAATGTTAAGTTGGGGTTCGCTCACCAGGTCCCCCCGTGTCCCAGCACCAGGCTCGGGGTGCAGAGAGGGCCCCGCTGTGGGCAGTGTGAGCGGCGGGTCGGGCCTCCGCCGCCTGGCCTGGCGCCTGCATGCCCACACAGAGCCTGCCGCGCGCCTGCCCACCGTGGGCCCCATGGTCAGAGCCGGCGCTGTGCCCGAGGACTGGCTGACGCCTCCCTCTCCTTCGCAGGAGCTCGAAGCAGGGCATCCCGGCCGAGCGGAGCCTCAGCCTGGAGGGCGGCGTGCGGGCCGAGGCCCCGCAGCACTACCTGCCCTACCTGGAGGCCCTGTCCCAGGCCGCCACCGGCGACGCGCTCCCGCGGCAGGAGCTGGACAGGCCGCTCGCCCAGGTGAGCTCTCAGCCCTCAGGTGGGGCGCTGACCCTCGAGGCCCCCGGGCGGGGCGGTGACCCTCACTGCCCTGTGGTCGGGGTGTTTCGTCCCCCGGGCGCACACAGGGGACATTTCCCGTGCCTGTGGACCCTCTGGGCTCTTCCCCTGTGTCCCAGGCAAGTGGGGGGTGGGGTGGGAGAGCGGGGCACCTCCCCGGCCCCGGAGGACCTGTGTGCACCCCGTCCTCCTGCGTCCCCTGAGAGCTGTCCACCTGCACCAGCTGTCAGGGCCTCGGGAGGGAGTTCCTTCTGCAGCGGGGCCTCTCTGCTCCGGAACCCTCCAGGACTCGAAGCCCATGGAAAAGAACAGTTTACAGAAGCAACGAGCAGTCTCATAGCCTTCTAGATGGGAAAGGAGGCGTGCCTTTATGAGAGCCGGTGAAAGCGGTGTTGCTAGCTGTTGACTTGCCTGGGGGAGCAGGGCCTAGAGGTGGCGTCCGGGGCCCTCACGCGTCCCGAGGAGGGACTGTGGGGGGAGCACCCAGGTCCACGTGCTCGGGGTGTGTGACAGCCGCACTCCCGCCGCCTGCAGAACTTGGCCTTGGGTTGGACCCAGAGGCCACCCGGAAGGCGGGTGAACGCCCCTAGCTTTAGTCCCGTCAGCCCCCCGACGCCTCCCCAGGCCTCGCGCCTGGGTCACAGGGCGGGTTGGGCTGCTCCCCCAAAGCTGTGACCCTCTGACCAGCTGTGCTGGGTGTTGGTGGGAAACACGCCCCTTTCCGCAGCCTCAGGGGCGGCGGCTCTTCCCTGTTGGTAGCTCCGGAGGAGGGGCGCTGCCTCGGTTCCCCCGGGTGCCACAGCCTGAGTGGCCTGCATCAGCCCGGTTCTCAGACCCCTCCGGCTCGGGCTCCTGGCCGTGCGGGGTGGCTGTGTGCGGTGGGGAGTGGGCGGCCGTGTTGGGGGGAGCGGGGCGGCCGTTCGGGGTGCGGGAGGGGAATCGTAGGACGAGGGAAGGCAGCTGCCCCGCTCCAGCCCGCGGCCGCTGCTCCCGGGGGAGCCGCCTGAGCGGGGTTTAAAGGCTCTCCCGCGGCGCCTGCAGGCCCCCGGCGCAGGCGCAGGCGCGGGCCGTGAGCCCCGCTGACCCGGCTGCCCTGACACCGTCTCAGCGGACGTGCAGCTGAAGTGGGCGCCACACTGTGCGCTTTAATGTTAAACTCAGGTGATCCATCCTGCATTTTCTGTGAAGCAGACGCCCATTGGTGAGGGGCTGCATCGACACACGACCCTGTCCTGGGGGTGGCGGAGGGCAGCCCACGAGGTGGCCGAGGTTCCGACGCCGTGGCTCCTCCGCCGGCGCTGTGAGGCCTTGGGAGGCCCTCCAGGGTCCTGCCCTGACGTCGGGCAGTGATGGTCGGGACGTCAGTGGGAGGATGAAGCGCGGAGACAGGAAGCTCCCAGCCCAGGGCTCAGTTCATCATAGTTTCTAGAAGCAGTCATCCCTGCTTTAGACGCAAAACGGAAGCCAGGTCAAGTCTGAAGGCCATCTGATGGATGGATGCTTGACTCCATGAGAGACTCACAGGGGCGCGGCCGCTCACGAAGAAAACCTGATCTGTGCCCCCCGCCCCTGCCCGCCCAGCACCCGGGGTGAGGCCACACCGCCGCCCGGGACGGACCCTGTCTACTGTCACAGCAGAAAGCCAGCCTTGCTCCTCGGGCTCTCGATGTGGGGGATTTGAGGACGTAAAACAGACACCGTCTGGGGCTCCCTCCAGTGGCCTGGCGAGTCTACCAGCCCGGCCTCGGCTCCGGCTGTGGGCATCTGGACTCCGTCCTGGGGACCCCGGGGCAGGTGCCTGGGTGGTGGGCGCGAGCCGTGGGTAACGAGCGACCCACGTGGAGCTCCCAGGACGGGAGGGCAGGGACGCAGTGCTCCATCAGCGATAGGCGCCGGAGAAGTCTGAGTGGAAGGCGTTACAGTGAAGTTTCCCGGCAAAGCAGTTGGACGGGCCTTCCTGCTGAGGTGGCGGTGGCGCTGAATGAAGTCTTGTGCCCAGGTCCCGGGTGGAAGTGGCAGCCCACTCAGCTGGGCGGTGATGGCAGTTCGTGGCGGTCAGTCCCGAGCCCGTCGGTCCATTTCTCATTCAGTTTTGGCTGCTCTATGGCGTGAGCTCTGGCAGCAGAACTGGAGACACGTGGGCAGCCTTGCCCTCTGGGCCCCAGGTGGCTGGCTGTCGCCTGGAGGGCACTGAGCCGTGGGCGCCTGGGAGACCGGGGGTTGGGGTGACGGCGGCCACGGCGGGGCGTGGGAGGTGGGGCCTTGGGCCTCTGTGAGGGGCCGTGGCGACGCCCAGGAGCACGGGCGGGCTCAGCACTGCCTGCCTCTGGGGCCCAGGCTCTGACCCTGGGATTCCCGCAGAGCCTCAGCGCCCGCCCCACGCACAGCAGCGCAGCCCCCCGCACGCTCGGGCACCTGCCCCATCGAGGGGGAGCCGCCGCTCTCTGCTGGGACCTCTTCTTCCTCTTGAGGCTGCGCCCTGGGCTGCCCGTGAGAGGACGCCCGCGCCCCAGGCTGCTCTCCGTCTCAGGACACGGGGTGCCGACACACCACGGTCCTGTCCAGCCGCCTTCAGCAGCTGCCACCAGCCAGCAGGTCTGGCTTCTACGGTCTTTGAAACTCCCGCCCAGGGATGACCACACCTGGGTCCTGCCGGGACCGTGCTGGATCATGCTGCCGCTCCTGGCAGTGGCCAGCGAGCCCTTCCCCTCTCAGAAACGCCCAGTTTGAATATCGGATTCCGTGGTCGTCTCACCACACAGGATGACTCAGAAGATGAGCACTCCGGGCTCAGGGCTCAGGAATGTTTATTCTGGTGAGATAGATGCTTCTCAACACCGGTTTATGACTCAGGTATTTTTATTCTGTCTGAGATAGATGCTTCTCAATATGTAAAAAAGGTGCGAAAGTCTAGAAATTATCCTCTCTGTCCAAGGCTTAACTGAGGAGAAAGCCCTCATCATCTCTGATGCGCTGCCATGGACTCGGGTGTGAGAAGCGTTCATGCAGACCCAGCCAGGGCTTCGGGTGGCGTTGGCCGATCTCTCCTCCCCCATCAACTGATGACAGTTGGAAGCGTCAGCTTTCTACACTGATGATGCAATCAATTTCCAATGGATTACTCTGTGAATCATCTTTCCTGTGTATGTGTCATCAGATATCTAGCTGTCATGATCGTCAGAGAAGTGCTGTGAATTTATCATGTTGTATTGTGTTGTTTAGTACTAATGACTGGCTGAACTTGAGCCAGGTGGTCACGTGGGGTCAGGGGCTTCCCAGAGGATGGGTGTTGGATGAACACCCATCAGTGTTCATCAGTGTTCAGTTGGCAGTCAGCAGTTGAAGATGTTTGGATTATCTCAAAGGGCAGAATGTCAAGAGACCACCCCAGTCCACTCTGACAATAGGAACAAGCCAGGTGAGCTACTGAACCGTAGCCTTAAAGGAAAAAACCCAGGGAGCTGAGAATACAAAGAGCCCTGAGTGAACCACATTCAGAAAGGGAGGCGATCCTTCCAGGGGAGGAGAGATGCAGAGACTTCCCTGGAGGCAGGGACCATGGGGGGACGCGGGACAGAATGCAGCCGAGGTTTTTAAGGAGCCGTTTTCAGTGGAGACTAGCATGAGGGGAGAGTCCAGAGTCAGGCTGCACGGAGCCCCGGGTGCCCGAGACAGGAGCTGGGAGCTGGGAGAAGGGGCAGGCGCCGAGAGACGTCCTTCCAAGAAGCGCTAGACTTGCTGAGCACACCTCAGCCCTTGAAGGCTTGGGATGAGGCAGCGTGGTGGAGGAAGATTGGTGTGTGGGGTGCAGAAAGCCAGGAAAAGAAGCTTCTTGCACATGTCGTGCTGGGCTCTGAATCAGAGAGCTGGCGGCTGTCTGCAGAGCATGAGGCAATGCTCCAGGCTGACTCCAGCTTGGACTGAGCCCTGAGCCTGCCCTCAGCATCTGACTGAATCTGACTGACTCTGCAACAAAATCCACGCCCATTTCAGTGACAGATTCCATGGACTCGGATGGAGAGAAGAAGGGTTAAATATAATTCGCTTTGGTCTCCATTGCTCATTCATGCAACAGTCAAACATACAGTCCCAATTATGTATGACTGATCCAACATACAGTGAAAAGTCGGGAGACGCGTGAAGGAACAACAAAATGTTACTCTGGTCAAGAGAGTAAAGAGTTGATAGGAAGAGACCCAGATATGACTCAGGTGCTGGAATTACTAGAAAAGGACATCTTCATAAGTAAGGTAAGTATGTTAAAGGATTGAGTGGGAAAGGTGAAAAAGCATAAATGGACAAATGGAGAATTGCAGCAGAGAGATGGAAACAGTAAAAAAGAACCCAGTGGAAATGCTAGAAATTAAGGGAAGATCAGAAGTGAAGAACTCATATGAGGAGCTTAATGACAGACTGGCCACAGTAGAGAGAAGAATCAGTGAATCTCGAGTCAGGTCAGTAGACATGGTCAAAAATAAAAAAAGTACAGAGAAAGAGTGCGGAATGGAACACAGCACGCCAAGACAGAGGGCACGACATCATGCGCTCTGACATGTGTGATCGGAATCCTGGATGGGAAAGAAAGCAAGAGAAGGAAGCAGAAGTATTTAAAGAAATGGTGGCTGGTGTTTTTCCAAAAATTGATGAAACTAATCAAAACATAGATGCAGGAAACTTACTGAGCCTCAAGCAGGATAAATACAGAGAAAACAAAATCTAGGCATATCAGATTGGGGGAAAACTTAAAGAGAAAATCTGAAAGGCATCCTCAGGTAAAAAGCTGCCTTGCATCGGGGGGCTGCTTACAAGGATGATGTCTCCTGTCTCGTTAGCAGACAAGAAAGCAGTGGAACCACTAGAAAGGGGACGAAACCCTGTCAGCTTGAATTTCACACTGTTCACAACTGCAGGGCAAGCGGGAAGGGTCTGTGTCTGGAAGACTCATGCCTCAGACATGCTGAAAGACATTCTTTAGCTTAAAGAAAATTGATATAGAGACGCCAATATCTACTAAGGGGAAGAAAAGAGCCAGAAATGGTAAATTGGCAAGTAACCACAAGTGAGAAACCCACATAACATATGTAGTTCTGGAGAAAAACAATTGGATATTTAAGGCAAAACAATTAAAACATACTGTGATGTTTTTAGCTCGTGTGGAAGAAAAATACATGACGGCAAGAGCACCAAGCGTCGGGAGGAAAACTGTAATTAGGTGGAAAGTGCAGAAACTCGGGGCCCTGAAGGTACTGTTCCGCTTTCACAGGTTTATTTTTTAAGCCAAAGCGGGGTCCCCAAGTTGCCCCCTGCAGAGCCAGCTGAGCGCAGTTCTGCATTTTCCGCCAGGCAGCCTGCAGGTCGGGCCGCTTCCCTGGGGCTCTGCCCGAAGCCAGGCTTGGGGCCGGATCCCAGCTCGCGCCCTCCTCCGCGGAGAGCTTGTCCCCTGATCCACGAAATGAAGGTAGTCGTGTCTCTACGCAAGGGTGGCTGAGAGGGTCAGAAAGAAGGGAAACATGTCAAGTCAAAGCCCAGCCTGGCCCTGGCGCTCGGAAAACGCCATCCACGTTGCGACCGTCATCCCGAGTCCTCCAGGCAGACCCTGCAGGCAGCCTCGCGCTCCCTGCCTCGGAGCACCCCCTGGGCCTTCTGACCGCAGGCAGGAGGCTGTGGGTGCAGCTGCAGTGGAGGATGGAGCAGGAGGAGGGTGCGCTGGAGCGGAGCTGAGGGAGGGCAGGGGCGGGACACCGCACACGCGTCCTGTCCTCCGTGGGCTCCGAGACCAGTTCCAAGCTACCTAATGGAGCATCGTGGGCAGACGTCCAGAACTGACGTCCAGAACTGAACACCCAGGCTTCGCGTTGCCGTAAACGTCCTGCAGAAATCATCGCCCCTGTGGTTTGGAATTAACACCCCTTCAAGCTCAGACTTCGTCAGCTCTAGAGACGGATAGCGCAGACCGCAGCAGAGGTCACAGGCCAGCGTGAGGCCGCTCCGGGCGTAGGGACGCCCGTCCTGGTGACAGCGCTGTCAGTAAGGATGACACCTGCAAGCTTGCAGCGCGGCAAGCGGCCGGGCACTTGGCGCCTGGAGCGCGGAGCGAGGCTGGGACGCCGGGCCAGCACCGCCCTCCGTGGCCGCAGCACAAGCACAACGCGCCCCGGCCGTCACGATTGCCCCGGAAGAGGGGTTTCCCAGGCCGCCGCCCGTGGCACTGTGGCGCCGCCTCATTAGGCAGCCTGTGGACAGCCCCGGCGCTCCGCGTGCTATCACGCCTGCAGCAAGTGTGTCTTGATCAGCGTGCTTGTCAACGTTGCCTTCAGGCTGTGAGACAAACTGGAGGAAATGTTTGTTATGTGGTCAAAAGATGGCCCAATTTGGGCTTCCTAATTTGTTTTGGACGCTTGGCACAAGAGAATATCTGACGAGCGTGAGTGACCAGTGTATACACAAAAATCTCCTTCACTCAGCGTCTGCTGGCATGTGGCATCTCAGAGCCCGCAGGCTCTGGCAGGCTGAGCTCGTAATTGAGCGATCTGGGACTGGGGCCGGCGGACTTCCGTGGGAGGAAGGCGCCCGACTTTCAGGTCTAGGACCCCAGCCCCAGCATGGCTCGGGGTAAGGGTAGACGTCCAGGCAGGGCTGCGATGCGCACGGTGGCTCCAGGAAGCGGCCCTGGTTCCCCCAGCTCAGGATGACTACTGCCTTCCAAACTGCCTGTCACCAAACCGCTTTGATACTCTTTCCACTATAGTTACTAAGGTCTGTGATTTGACTCCCATTGCAGTCGGAAGCTGTTTGAAAACAGGCCCGTGTTTGCGGCCTTCTTCCCCCAGAATGTAGAACGTGGTCCGGAGCTCAGCGCACAGCAGCGGTGGTGATGATGGAGATGCTGCTGGCTGCCACCATCTGTCTACTGCCTCCTCTGAGCCATATGCTGAGCTGGACACCTACACTCTCCCTAATACACTGCTTTAAGAACAAAAGGATTCTGGGCCTCCCCTCCCCACAGCGTTGCAAGTGGTAAAAGCAGGGCTCACAGAGGTTAGGAAGTTATGCAGACCACGCAGAACCGTGCTGACAGCACTGGGCTGGTTTCCCCAGCACGCCCCTGTCCCTGGGTCACTCCGCAGACCCTTGAGGGGTGTGTGGGGAGCTGTCTGCGTGTCTCGTGTGGACCACGGTGGGCTGAGCAGCGTCTCAGGCCCGTTGCAGCCGTGCTGACTGCCGTTCCCAGCTGTAGCGCACACGGCCTGCACTGCGCCCACGGGGCCCAGGTCAGCCTGGCCTGGCTCGCGGTGTGAAGGGTGAGCGTGCCAGGTGCTGGCACGTGCCAGGTGCTGGGAGCTGGCCAGATCTCATGCTTCTCGGGCGCTAATCTCCAGATTCGGGCAGCTGCCACCTCAGCAAGTCTTCAGCATTACGCTAGGAAACCTGAGGTCACAAAACACCTTCAGATCAGGGCTTTGCGAACGGTCCCAGGATCTCATTGACGCAGAGCTGCGAGTGGACACAGTCCACGGTGGCTGCCCCAGGGCTGCGCCCGGGTCCGAGTCTTACAGGAGGCGCAGGTGTGAGGTGGTGAACAGCGGCATCACCGGCGTGAGCGGGCCGGGAGTGAGCCGCGAGGAAGCGGGAGCCCCTCCACGTCTGTGCGGGGTGCCGTGGCCGCCCCACTGCACTTGGACTTAGATGGCCCATTAGGGCAAAGGTCACTGAGAGCAGAAGCGGGGTCCGAGCCCAGGGCCAGCACCCTCTGCTCGCTCGTCAGGACGTGAAGCCGCAGACAGGGTGACCGTGAGGATGCTGGCCTGGACACCCAGGGGGTGGGGTGCACGGTCCCCGACACCAGGGCCCTGGCCATCTCTCAAGGGACCCGGCGTGACTTGGGAGAGCTGACGTTTCTGTGAAAGCCTCTCTCTCTTCACCTTAACTTGGCTCAGAGCACACAGGGACCCCACAGGCTGTTCATCCTGGTCCGTCCTTCTGGAGCTCTTGGGGCTGACGGTCACCCATGGAGGGCCTGCGGGGCCTCTATCGCCCTCTCCAGCGACTGTAACAGAAGCCCTTCGAACAGAAGCTGCCTCCGTACACAGCGGGCCGGTGCTTCTGGCAGGTTGATGAGCTTCTCAGAGGCCGTCCGGCCCCGTGCTCGGACCCCAGGTGATCTTAGGCAGCCTTGCTCAGCGGGAGTTAAGCTGAACTTGAGATTGAGCCTTGCACGCAGATTGTGCAGGAGTCCTGGAGGGTTGTTTGCTGTGGAGGCGTCTTGTCTCCTCCCTTCCTTCTCTCCCTTGAGAATCTTCTTCTTCTAAAGGGAAAGCAGTTGATTTCAGCCAGCACTTGGACGGAATTAAACATTTTGATGACAACTACAATTACACCCCTGGTGGCTCAGACAGTAAAGAGTCCGCCTGCAACGCGGGAGACCTGGGCTTGATCCCCGAGTCAGGAAGGTCCCCTGGAGGAGGGCCACCCCCTCCAGTACTCTTGCCCGGAGAATCCCCATGGACAGAGGAGCCTGGCGGGCTACAGTCCACGGACTCACAAAGAGTCAGACACGACTGAATGACCAAGGACAGCTCAGTTACATCATTTCAGACATAAAAGCAGCGTCGCAGATAATGGTTGGTCTCCTGTAGCAGAGGAGAGCCAGCGTCAGAAGATCGAGCGATTGGCCCAAGTTCATGTGTGAGAGAGGAAAGCAGCAGGCAGGGCTCCCAGGCTCCTGATCCAGGCTCGCCGCCCCAATCTGCTGCAGGCTAAACCCGTCATTAATAGGAACAGACAGCAGCCTTGGGAGCCTGAGCCACCGTCGTAAGTTCAGTGGTGGCTGATGTCTCAGCTAGGTCCCCAGTCATGCAGCCCGGGCCCGATATTGTGCCTCGAGGGAGGGGCACATAGAAAACGGGAACCCCGAGATTCTGAGAGCTTGCAGCCCCGGCACCACACCCGGAGCACACCGTGAAGGCAGCTCCGAGTCAGGTCCTGGTGGGAAATTACTGTTTGCCCATGAAATTTTGATGGCGCCGTGTCAGAGGCAGAAACAGACTTCTAACGTTTTGACAGGTGTCCCCGAGGCGAGGAAACTGGGCCTTGTTTTGTGGGCAGATCAGAGTGAGATGAGACCACATCCTCCTGGGAGAGTGTTCCGAGAGAGGAGGGAAGACACGGGAGGGCAGGGGAAGGCCTGGATCCACGCTGTGTGCGAAACCAGGGGCCCCGGCAGCGTCGCCGGCTGGACAGCACTGTCAGAAGGGATCAGTGACCAGTGAAGGGAGCTGTGGGCAAAGACGGCAGACACAGGCGCTGCAGCCCTGGGGAGCCCCTCTGCGGAGCTACAGCAAACGCCGGGGCAGGGAGAGGCGTAGGCAGACCTTCCCCGAGGAACACGGCGCCAGAGAAGGGGTCAGCATCACTCTGCGGCAGGAAACACAGACCCGACTGGCAGGAGCCTCCTCCCTGCTCAGGGCGGCACCGAAGCAGACAGCGGTCACTACAGTAGAAGATGGAGAGTGCCGCCCGCGGCGGGGGCACGGGCCTCGGCTCCCGTACAGTAAGCACGGGGCCGCCCACCGGCCAGCCCCACTCCCGGCCAGGAGGAAGGAAAGCCCACAGAGGCTTGTCCATGGCTGTTCACAGCAGTGTTCCTCACAGCGGCCCCAAAGCGGAAAGAACCCAAAGGTTCCCCAGCTGATGAACGAAAACACAAGCGCGTCCTCTGTCCTTAGAGCGGGCTTCAGGGGTACAAGGGAGCGCGGCACCTACTGGGCCTCGTGACACACCTTGGGGTCGTCATGCTCGGGGCGAGAAGTGAAGTGAAGTGATAGTCGCTCAGTCATGTCCAACTCTCTGCGACCCCACGGACTACACAGTTCATGAAATTCTCCAGGCCAGAGTACTGGAGTGGGTAGCCTTTGCCTTCTCCAGGGGATCTTCCCAACCCAGGGATGGAACCCAGGTCTCCCTCATTTCAGGCGGATTCTTTACCAGCTGAGCCACAAGGGAAGCCCACTCCTTGCAAGAGGCAGACACCCAATGCTGCGTGGGGCCGCCCTGAACGAAGCGTCCGAAGGAACAGGCACAGGGGGAGAAAGAGCCGCTACCTGCAGAAGGGGAACCGGAAAGGGTGCAGGTGTCCGGGCGGCAGATGGGTGGTGTCCGCGCTTGGTGGGGGCACTGAGGGCAGATGGGCCGAGGCTCACAGCGCGTGGGCTGCACTTCAGTAAACCTGCTGTGGAAGGACGGCGGGAGGAACGCGGATGTGCCCACCCATGGGTAGAGGCGAAACTGGGCATGCTCCAGCTGCACCTTTGGGGTGCCTGGTGTTGGGACATGCCTGCGACCTAGACCCGGGGGCCACTTTGGGGCGTGGCTGACGATGGGCACTCACCGCTGTTTGTCCCCTGCCCCTGCAGGGTGAGGACCCCCTGGCCGACAGCGTGCTGACCTTCATGGCCCAGACGTCCGCTCTGACCTATGCTCCCGCGGCGCGCGACGACTTCGTAGGGGGCCGCCCCCTGCGCACACTCCACCGGCTCCAGCAGGACGAGCTCAGCCCCAAAGTGGCCAGCGGGGTGGACAGGCAGCGTCTGGTGGCTGCACTGGGCGCCTACGCAGCCCGGAAGGCCGCCGTGCCCGCCAGGGACGGCGACCCCGGGCCCCGCGGCCTTGTGCACGCGCCTTGGAGAGCGGCCCGGGTCCTGTCGGCGCCGGCAGCCCCCCAGAGATGGCCTTCACCTGCGGACCCCAGGGACGCCCCAGTCACAGACGATGGTAAGCACCCTGCGTCTTTTCGGAGGCTCCAGTCTTTCTCTGGCACCTGCCTGGGCTAGACCTTCGAGGGTCTCTTCCCTTTCCGGGCTCCCCCTTAGAGAGGGGCGGGGTGTGGGGAAGTGGCCAGGCTGGTCCTGGGGGGAAGGGGTGTCGGACGAGGGGGGGGGGGGGCTCTGTGTTTAGCTCCCCTGCCGGGACAGCCTCACTGTTTCCTGGCCTTGTTGATAAAGATGCTGGGGGGAGGGTCACAGCCCGTCGGGCCCACGTAGAGTCTGCAGGGTGGACTATGAAGGGGCTTCACAGTTCCACACGCATCCCCACTCCCGTGGGCAAGCTCACACCCAGCTCCTTGGTCTGTGAGAATTGCGGGTCCCCAGGAGACCCCAGCCTAAAATGAGTGCCCTCTTAGTTGCTGTGAGGGAACTTGGACCTGTGAAGTGACCGACCCCCAAGCCACACCCCAGCACCGTGGTGTGAGTCAGCCCTGCGTGGTCATCGCTCGGGGGACGGATGACCGCTGGCCGGGCCTGGTCTCTGCGACACCCAGGGCCCTCATCTCTTCTAGCAGGCTTTCCCCGAGACTGTAAAATGTAAAGTGAGATTGTGATCAGTCTGACTTCTCCTTTGAAGATATGCAAATCACAACATCTAGCAGGTAGCAGATTTAAAAAAACGCGGACTGCCAACCTGTTCCGGTTAGCGCTCGCCTGTGAGCGGAGGCGTGCCTGAAGCCGATGTGCTTCCCCCGTTGCCCACGTTGTGCCCTCCAGCTGGTGGCTGTCTCCTCAGCCGCCTTTGTCCAGCCGGAGGGGGTGCAGAGCTGAGACTGCGGGGAAGGGTGGACGGCCACGCGCTGCTCCCGCCTCGGGGAGGAAGGCGCACTGGGCTTAGGTGGCCCCGGCGGGCGGCCTGCGCGTTCCCCTCCCCGGGGCTGCGCCCGCTCTGAACGCAGGCTCCCCCAGAGCCCCTCTGGCCGGCCTTGCTGCCTCCCCCTGCCCGTCGTTACCCAGCCGTCGGCGGTCTCCGCGGCCGCTGTGCCTCCTGACCCGGCCCGCTCAGCACCCATCCCCGCTGTGCGCCCGCTGCCGACGCCGGCCCCGCGACGGGCGGGCCTGTGTGCGGAGCGCTGCCCCTCTCCCTGGCGCTGACGCCGCGCCCCCGCCGTGCGCCCACCCCGCCGCGCCTGAGCGCCCCTTCTCTGGCTGCCCCCTCGCCGCCCCCAGCTTTGCCGGCTGCCTCTGCCCCATGTGGGAAACGGAAGGGAAACCCCGCCCCAGGCGGCAGGCGGGCGGCGGCCGGCTCCGGGTGTCTGCAGCGCCGCGCCCGGGTCGGCTCGGCCCCCATCGCCCGCCCCTTCGCGCTCCGCACGCGGGTGCGGGGCCGGCGGAACACCCGCGGAGAGGCTTCACCTCACTGCCGCGACCCTTGCTGGCTGCTGGTCTGTGGGTTGTGGCTTTTCCAGTGCTAAGCTGCAGTGTCGGCTATCTCCCCGGCCGCACCGTGCGCTTTAAAGGGAGTCACTAACATGTCAGCCACAGAACAAGCGGAGAGCCTCGCAGGACGGGCGCCCACACACGCGCCGCTGGGCCCCGGCAAGCAGCTCCCGGCTCCTCTCGCTGCTTCCGTGACCCCCTCCCCTGCACGCCCGCGTCAGGCTTCATCTGTCTCGCTCCGCGCTGCATTGCCCAGAGACGCGGCTCTGGGATAGACCTCACCGAGCAGCTTTATCACGGGCTGAAGTTGATGCTGATGTCTTCATGTCACCAAACAGCTAATCCATGCTTAAATGTTTCAGTTGAAAATTTTCTTTACAGTTGGTTCCTTGAAGTCAGATCTGAAGAAGGCTCATTGAATAGGTGGATGTACCTGTTCAGCCCCTTTTAAACTGCAGAAGCTTCCTCCTCCCTCCTTTCTCCCCTTCCGTCATTTTTTAAAAATATCTGAAAGTTTCAGGTGCACAACATTTTACTTTGAAACCTGTGTGCACTGCAGAGTCATCGCCACCAGAGGCCTAATTGCCATCCATCGGCATGAAGCTCACCTCTAGACGCGTTTCGTGCCCCCCACCCCTTCTCCTCTGGCAGTCACTGATCTGTTCCCTGTATCTACGAGTTTTTGTTTAACTTTGTTTCTTTTGCATTCCACATATGAGTGAAATCCTATTTCCGTGAGACTTGTTTTACCACCTTAATATCCTCTAGGTCCATCCATGTTGCAGCAAATGGCAGAATTTCATTCTTTTTTCATGACTGAGTAATATTCCATTATATAGATAATGGATAAAGGTGTGCTGTGGTATACACGCACCGCATCTTATCTTTATCCATTCATCTGTCGATAGACACTTTCGTTGCTTCCATATCTCGGCGGTTGTAAACAATGCTGAACATGGGCTGCATGTTATAGATGTTTTTTGAATTAGTGTTTTTGCTTGCTGTGGGATAAATACCCAAGTGTGGAATTGCTGGATTATATGGTAGTCTTTTTCTTTAGTTTCTTGAGGAGCCTCCATACTCTTTACTAAAGTGGCTGCATTGATTGACGTTCCCACCAGTAGCCCACGAGGGTTTCCTGCTCTCCACAGTCTGCCCAACCTTTATTTTCCTTTTCTTTTCAATACCAGCTATTCTAACAGGCATGAGGTGCACCTCAGTCTGGCTTTGATTTCCATTTCTCTGATGATGAGTGACGCCAGGCTTCTTTTCATGTGCTTGTTGGTCATCTGTACATCTTCCTTGGAAAAATGACCATTCAGATCCTCAACTCATTTTTAAAAATCAGGTTGTTTGGAGTTTCTTGTTGTCACTGTTGAGTTGTATGAGTTCTTTTTATATCTTGGGTATTAACCCTTTATTGTTACATGATTTTCAGATCTCTTTTCCCTTTCAGGGGGATGCATTTGCATTTTCATAATGGTATTCTTTGTTGTGCAGAAGGTTTTTAGTTTGACATTGTTCCGTTTGTTTATTTTTTTGCATTTGTTTCCCTTGATCTTGGTGTCAGATCCACGAAAATATCTCTAGGATGTCATGAAGTTACTGTGAAGTTACTGTACATGGTTTCTTCTAGGACTTTCAGGGTTTCGGGTTTTACATTCAAGTCATTAATCCATTTGAAGTTAATTTTTGTGTGTGGTGTAAGGCTGTAGTATAGTTTCATTCTTTTACATGTGGCTGTTCAGTTTTCCTGACACCATTTACTAAAGAGACTGTCTTTTCTCCATTATGTATTTTTAGCTCCTTTATTGTAGATTAATTGACCGTACAAACTCTCAGTTTTGTCCCATTTATCTGTGTGTCTGTTTTTGTGCCAATACCACGCCGTTTTATAACTATGCCTGCATGTGTGGTCAGTCGTGTCTGGGGACTGGGGCTCCTCTGCCAATGGAATTCTCTAGACAAGAATCCTGGAGTGGGTTGCCATTTCCTCCTCCCGGGGATCTTCCCATCCCAGAGATCAAACTGACATCTCCCGAGCCTCCTGCATTGGCAGGCAGTTTCTTTAACCACTAAGCCACCTTGGAACCCCCTTGGGGTGGTATGAACATTTTAACAAGATTAATTCTTCTGATGCATGCACAAGGAATGATAACCTTGCCTGCTAGAGAATTCTTGTTGGAAGTTGTTTCCTTTCAGCACTTTGAATATGTCATGCCATTCCATTCTGGCCTGCAAAGTTTCTGCTAAAAAACCTGCTGACAACCTCATGGGGGTTGCCTTGTATATAAAAAGTTGTTTTTCTCTTGCTGCTTTTAGGATTTTCTCTTTATCCTTAACTTTTACCGTTTTAGTTGTAATATGCATTGGTGTCAGTGGAGGTGATGGAACAACGGACTGGTTCCAAATAGGAAAAGGAGTACGTCAAGGCTGCATATTGTCACCCTGCTTGTTTAACTTATATGCAGAGTACATCATGCGAAATGCTGGGCTGGATGAAGCACAAGCTGGAATCCAGATTGCTGGGAGAAATATCAATAACCTCAGATATGCAGATGACACCACCCTATAG
>CM035270.1:111914068-111925435 GCA_020226075.1 Hydropotes inermis | reverse complement strand
CACACACACACACTCATCTACAGTCTCACGCACTCACACACACTCACACACACAGACACTCCCTCACTCACCCCAGCACACACACAGACACATACACACCAGGCAGCTCACGCACATGCACACACACAGACTCCGCACTGACGCTCACTCACACACACTCACACACATCGGCCGGGCCCATGGGGGTGGAGGGCTGAGCCGGGAAGGCTCGTCTCCCTGTCTGGTCTGTTCCCAGGGTCAGGCAGTGGCCCTGACGCCTGGGCAGTGCCCTGCACACAGTGGGCCCCAGGAGGATCTGGGAGGGCACTGGCCCCCTTCTCATGGGGGACGGGCTCGGCTGGCGCAGGAGAGGGCGCCCTTCACCGTCTGGAGGAGAGGGTCTTGGGCAGCGTCCGTGTGCTGGGCTGGGGGTCTCGCTGCTGCTGTGTCCTTAGAGAAACGGCCACTGCAGAAAAGTAGCCCAACTGAACTGCCTCGAACTGACACGACTGAGCCCCTCCGCCTCCCCCTGTGACTGCTCTCTGCCCCGGCCCGGTGGCTCTCCCCACCCTGAGCGGATGTGAAGGAGAAACGTGGTTTCCCTGGACCTGGTGTCCTGGCCCCTCAGCGGCCACACCTGTGCCGTGGAGCTCTCAGAGGGCGTGCCATCCTGGCCTGTTGGGGGCATCAGGCAGTGGTCCTCACGCTGCAGAAGGGCTCTGGTGTCCGTGCGGGCATGTGGTGACTTTGTGCTTGTGTCTCCCACAGAGAGCAGAGGGCGAGACCGCGGCGGGGGACTTCACCAGGAGGTGAGCGTGTGTTCAGGCCCCGTGCAGCGTGGGCTATGTCACCTGTCTTCTCGTCTGTGGTTCAGGAACAGAGGTGAAACATAACAACTTTTAGGAAAAAGATAGAAAAACCCTCATCATCTCAAAATGGAGAAAAATCATGAAGAGTACACACAAAATTATGTGTTTCAATATATACTGTTGTCTGCTTTCAGATTAGATCCTAATATGTATCCATGGTAAGAGTGTGAAAAATGGTCAATACGGGGAACACGTGAGCATCCCTTAGAACTTCCTCAGGCAGGGAAACGGGGTGGTCGCGTCACGTGATAGCACCGCACGCCCACTTTGTGTCGGCAAGGCCGTCCCGCAGGTGCTGGTCACCGAGGCCCCATTAGTGGACGTCAGCAGCCTCTGGATCCTTCAGACCTGTACTGTCCCCCTGGTGGCAGCCACCAGGCACACGGGGCTGCCTGGACTCGAATCCATTAAAATTCAGTAAATGAAAACTCAGTTCCCAGCAGTGTAGCTCCTGGTAGATGGGGTGGGAGGGAGGCTTCCATCGTGTCCAGGTTTCCACAACGGTACTGGTCAGGAGGGTCTGGAAAAGGCTGGACGTGGAGGACACGACCCACCAAGGGGCCTGTCCTCCTGCTGCAGAGCCTTTGCGGGCCTGTTGGTATCTTAAGGACGTGGTAAAGCTGTGGATAAGCAAGGGCAGTGCTGCGGTTGTAGACGCTCTGTTCTGTGGGTGGGAAAGAAGGCCGTCTGGTTAGCGCTTCTCTGCAGGTCGTGTTTGTGGTTCCCAGCTCAGGGCCTGAGTGCAGGGAGGAAGGAAACACCGATGATTGTTCTAAATGTCCATCAGAAATACAACATGGGGGGTCAGCTGTCGGAGCTGTGGAGGGAGGCGTGCGGTCGGGGGACACAGTTCCTAATTCTAGACGCAGGGGATTAGGCCAGCGGAGCTTGGGGTCTCCAGACTAGATGCACACGGCCAGACCCTAATTCTGCTCCCGTGGCTCCCAGGCCCACATACACTGGTGCCCCATCCCTGAGCATCCAAGATGGACGGTCTCTCTGCAGCTTAGGGCACATCCTCAAGCTGGCTTCCTCTCTGCCAGGTGAACCATCTGGGCATCCAACTGGGGGACCTCCTGCAGGGCCCTGGGTCTCCATTCCTGCCTGGAGCCCACCGTCTCACCGAGCCCTTCAAGACAGAGAGCAAGAAGGCGGATGACCCTGAGGCCTCACTGTCTTCCGAGGAGGAGCGCGCGGGTGTGGAAAACGTGCGGAGCCAGACCTACTCCAAGGAGCTGCTGCAGAGGCCACCACACGCGAGGCCTGGGCCCGGCAGGCCAGGGGCCACGCCGCTCTGGACCCCTGCTGCCCCGCAGGGGGACCTGCATCTCGGGGCTGGCGCACAGGGACCCCCCAGCCCAGGCCTGCGCCTGCAAGTCCAGCCCCCTGAGGAGGAGTATGGCTACATCGTGATGGAAAATGAGTGAGTGGGCGGTTCCATCTCGTGGGCACGATCTGGCGCTGCAGGCCAGGGACATGCCTTTGCTTTTCCGTCCTCACCTGGAGGCGTCCCCACTCCTGCAGTGCGGGAAAACAGTCGGCAGTCAGCCCGTCCCCCGGACCCGTGTTCTGGGCGGGGACCCCGAGCTTGAGGTCAGTCCTCCACTAACCAGCCCAGACAAAGCCCTGCGGCTCCCTGGTCCTGCCCGCCCCCCCACCCCCGTGGCTCAGAGCACGGGGTGCCCTTGGGGCCAGAAGCCCAGCAGGGTGGGTGGGCCTGGAGTGCCCAGGGCAGCGGGCAGGGTGGGGGCTGAGCGAACACTGACTCCACACCCAGGAAGCTCCAGAAGCTTTACACTGACCACATCCCAGGGTATGCGGCGCCCTTCGGGAGAAAGACGTGCCTCATGGCACTGATGTCCTGTCCTCACCTGAGTTCTGACGGGAGCCTGATGCGGGACAGGGTACAGCATCGTGTGCCCAGTGAGCAGCGGGGTCGCTGATGAGTCTGATGTGGACGCCATGCTTTGTGACTGCGTTTTCTTCAAGGACAGAGGCAGTGTGTCCAGGGGGAAGCATGTCTGTCTACGTGCACAGGCGGGTGTGTGTGCAGGTGCATGTTGAGGTATGTGTACAGGTGTGTGCAGTTACATGTGAAGGTGTGTATATAGGTGCGTGTGCATGTGTGCATGTAGGTGTGTATACAGGTGAGCATGTAGGTGTGCATGCAGGTGCGTGTGCAGGTGTATATACAGCTGTGTGTGCAGGTGTGCATGTAGGTGTGTGTGTAGGTGTGTATACAGGTTTGTATAGGTGTGTATACAGGTGTGCGTGTGGGTGTGTATACAGGTGTGCATGTGGGTGTGTATACAGGTGAGCATGTAGGTGTGCATGCAGGTGTGTGTGCAGATGTGTATACAGGTGTGCGTGCAGGTGTGCATGTAGGTGTGTATACAGGTGTGCATGTAGGTGTGTGTACAGGTGTGTGTGCAGGTGTGCGTGCAGGTGTGTGTGCAGGTGTGTATACAGGTGTGCGTGCAGGAGTATGTACAGGTGTGCATGTAGGTGCATATACAGGTGTGTGTGCAGGTGTGTATACAGGAGTATGTGCAGGTGTGTATACAGGAGTGTGTGCAGGTGTGTATACAGGTGTGTGTGCAGGTGTGCACACAGCCCCACCTCGTAGTTTTGATTTTGCGTCATAGCGTGCATTGGGCCAGGGGTTGAGCATCCTTCCGTGCTGACCCCTGTGCAAGGGGCTGGAGCTACGACCCTCTCCTGATTGCGCCATGGCCTCTGCGCTCTTGCCTCCATATGTGTCTGCTCTCACTGCACCGCATACAGCAAACCCAGCCCGTGTCTGAGCAAAACGGAACTGGAGGTGCTGGTCTCACCTGGGCTTGGAGGCATCCTCGGGCTGGCGTCTCTCCAGGCCTCTTCTGAAGACCCGCCTGCGCATCCTGGCCCCGTCGCCTCCGGACCTAGGCCATGCGCTCTGCCCCGTTTCTCCGCTCACAGCCGTAGCTCTTGCTGACTGTGTCAGCGAGTGCCATGTGTGGCCCAGACACACGGGGCCTGGACGGTGGTCCTGCCGAGGCTGCAGCTCCGGCTGTTGGTCAGACCCTTCCTGCTGCCCGGTCGGACCTGTGCTGCGGGTTTTCCGCTTCATGGCAAACACCGCTGCCGTGTGTGTGTGTGCTGCGTATCTGTCCGTGTGCCTGGTCGTGTGCACGTGTCCATGTCTGTATTTGTGTATGTGAGTATATGTTTGTGTACATGGATGCATGTGTGTGTCTGTGTGCTGTGTATGTGTACCTTTGTGTCTGTCATATGCATGTTTCCCTGTCTGTATTTGGTATGTGTTTATGTATTTGTGTACATGGGTACATGTGTGTGTGTCCCTGTGTGTGTCATATGCATCTTTCTATGTCTGCATTTGTGTATGTGAACATTTGTGTTTGTGTGCGTGGGTACGTGTCCCTGTGTGTCATGTGTGTGCACGGTCCCTGGGGGACCACTGCTCCACTGCTCTGAGCGCCTTTCCTCCCCCGGGATGTTCTGATGCTGGAGGACTAGTCCCCAGCATGGGTGTGGGGTTGCTCCTGTCTGGGGCACGAGTGTGAGTCGTGAAAGTGCTGGAGAGGATTCCAACCTCAGGAAGACTCTGAGTCTCTGTGAACCGTGGAGGACAGAGGACGGTGGACTTCAGGGTGAGACCCTCCAGGCCGAGCGTCCTCCACATCACAGGATGTCCAGTGTGAGCAGCCGGCGCCTGGACACAGGGAGACCCTTGCATCGGGCTCACCTCTTGCTCTCACTGACTTTCCTGTAAGAGGGAGCCGCTGTCGGAGGGTCTCTTCTCTGCGTCCCGAGTCCATTTCCTGGAGGGCTTTCCTTGGCTGCTCCTCTGGGCCTGAGCACTTACCTGCTCTGAGCACAGGCTAAAGAGAAAGACCACTGTTTTATCTTGACTTCTGCCAGCTGGAAGGTCTGTGGTGCAGACGAGAGCTCCGTGTCCGTAATTCTGTCTGCCCCGAGTGGGATGCGCGCAGACACATGGAGGCTCCCCTCTGTTGTCAGATTAGTGGGGGTTTGGTGCAGGCGAGAGCTCCGTGTCCGTAATTCTGTCTGCCCCGAGTGGGATGTGCGCAGACACATGGAGGCTTCCCTCTGTTGTCAGATTAGTGGGGGTTCGAGGTTCGCCGGGGTGGGATTTCACCAGGTCTCAGCTTAAGCCTTAATGCATCGGCTATTAACTGACAAGAATCCAACACCATTCTTTTTTATTTTTTTTAAGTAGAAAAGGACTTTGTAAGTTTGGTTTTCACCAGAGGAGAAGGAGCGTGGAGGCAGCTTGACGTTCTCCCTGAGGTTTGCCGGGACCACGCAGCCGACCTCACTCTGCCTTCCCTGCCCTCACTTGTGCATTTGCTGATGGGCAGGCAGGAGTCTGATCCTCCACCGCTTACGTTTTCATGCTTTTCACAAACTGGATGGGTTCAAGATGTGTCAAGGGCAGGGTGGCCATCCCTGGTCTTCCCAGGATGATTTAAAAGTTATTTCAAGTCAGCTTGACAGCATAAGACCATGTGGACAGTGTGTGTAAGACAGAGAAGAGCCCACCTTTATAGCAGGTAAGCAGGTGCTGGGGGTGCTGGCTGGCTCGAGTCCTACAGGGACCCCTGATCCTGCACAGGGGTCACCCCAGCTGGGGGTGCCAGCCAGGTCGAGTCCTGCAGGGACCCCCGATCCTGCACAGGGGTCATCCCAGCTGTGGAGCCCGAGTTTGGGGAAGTGAACCCGCGGCCAGGAGCATGTGCAGAGGTCCTGCCCACCTCGAGTGGTTTGTGGACAAGGAAACCGAGGTGTGGACCCTGTGAGCCCAGCAGTCCTCCTGTGGCTGCACTTCTGGGGCCCGGGAGGCACCCCTACAGCCTGGGCTCAAGGACTTGGGGGCCCCGGGTAACAGGACAGAGTCACAGGTCCCTGTCCGACAGGCTAGAAGGGGGAGCAGTTTTGCGTTCCTCTTCCTCATGCAGAGCTGAAACATGTACATGAGGAGGATGTTGACCTAGGCCCACCGGCCTGGCCAGTCACCCCACCCACTCCCCTCTCCCCTGCCACTCTGACACAGATCCCAGCTATGGTGTCTTAGAAGCATGTCATGAACTGTCTCTAAAATAGCAGGATTCTTTCCAGCATACCGTGATGCCACATCACACCTGGAGAGGAGCCCAGATCCCTTTCTGTCATCACACGTATACCCGGTCCCCATGTCTGTGTCCAGAACTTGTGTGTCTGCCAGGCGGCCTGGGAAGCGGGGGAAGGGCCCCTTGCTGGTGGCTCTTTGCTCTGCGGTGGCCCAGGAGCCACAGGCTGATGTCTGCGGGGTTCTAGAGCCGGGCTGGGCTTTGCAGCCTGCCGTCAGCTGGAATTCTAGAAACAACTGGAGGATATTTCACATTGCCTAGGCTCTAACCATGGTAGTCGGGAAAGTGAGAAAATGCCGTTAAAGTGCAGATATGACAGTGTCCCTTGGGATGAAAGCTCCCAGGTCAGCTCGGTCACGTCTGGCTGCCAGTAGGTGCCAGAAGGAATGGTGGTGTCAGGGGCTCTTATGGTCTCTGACTGTGGGCCCCACCCCCATGGGATCCTTCTGCTGCAGCAAAGGTCTGTCATCGGGGTGGGGCGGGAGGGGAAGGAAGCCCGGCCCAACCCACCAACGGGCCTGAGCCTGGCCTCACCCTCTCTCTGTGCGTCGTCACCAGGCTGACTCCTGCCAGCGGCTCTGCAGCTCAGCCTGGGAGTGCGAGACAGAGCAGGCTCTTAGAAGGTTCTGCCAAAGTGGAAACCCTATTCTCTTCTAGCTGTGCTGACATATGGTGGAAGAAAGGAGGTCACAGTAGATCCTTGTACCTCTATCTGTGTGTCTCCAGGGTACCTGTACTGGTACCCGTGTCTGTACACCCATATCTGTGTCGTCTACTTAGCCTGTATCATCTTACCTATGCGTCCACGTCACTGATCTGTCTGTCTGTGCCTACATGTCTGCGTCTACATCTGCACTTCCACTCATGCCGGTACTTGCATCTACACCCGCGCCTGTATGTCTATATGCACACCTGTATGCCCACACACACCTGTATGCCCCCACACACTTGTATGTTCACATACACATCTGTAAGTCTATGTGCACACCTGTATGTCTACACACACACCTGTATGTCTGCACACACACCTGTATGTCTGCATTCACATCTATATGTCTACACACACATCTGTATGTTTATACATATCTGTATGTCTACACACACATCTGTATATCTGCATACATATCTGTATGTCTATATGCACATCTGTATGTCTATACACACATATGTGTCATCTGTGTCTATCTGCATATACACCTGCACCTCAGTTTGTCTACACACACACCTGTATGTCCACACACACTTGCATGTTTACATACACATCTGTAAGTCTACATGAATGTCTGTATGCATATACATCTGTATGTCTACACGAACATCTGTATGTCTACACACACACCTGTATGTCTGCATACACATCTGTATGTCTACATGCACATCTGTAAGTCTGCACATACACCTGTATGTTTATACACATCTGTATGTCTACACACACATCTGTATCATCTCTATCTGCATATACACCTGCACCTCAGTCTGTTTGTCTATATGCACATCTGTATGTCTGCATGTATACCTGTATGACTGCATGCACATCTGTATGTCTACACACACACCTGTTATGTCTGCACACACATCTGTATCCTCTCTGTCTGCATCCACACTTGCGTATATATACACCTACCTCTGTGTCATCTACATCCACATCCACATCTATCTACCCAGCCATTGACTTTGCTGTTGGATTTCCATAATCATTGGGGAAGTTTAGCTTTTCATCTTCAGTGGTGCCCTGAGAGTCCACGGTAATCCTCACAGACCCTCACCCTCTCACTCCTGCAATTGATTTTTTGCAAAGTGTCATCTGCATTATAAATGGACTGAGACTAAATCTGTCAAAGTCAAGAAGTTTAAATTCCACTTCTACATACAAAGGACTAGGAAAGAGGGAGAAAATATGAGAAGATGAGATTTTCTTTGCTGTCAAAATAGTAGTAAGTCTGCAAATGAATAATGAAGCCAAAGGGAAAAGGAAAAATGGAAAAAACTGTGTCCTGAAGTGGCATATGAAAAAGCAGAGACATTACTTTGCCAAGGTCCATCTGGTCAAGGCTATGGTTTTTCAGTGGTCATGTATGGATGTGAGAGTTGGACTGTGAAGAAGGCTGAGCACCGAAAAGTTGATGCTTTTGAACTGTGGTGTTGGAGAAAACTCTTGAGAGTCCCTTGGACTGCAAGGAGATCCAACCAGTCCATCCTAAAGGAGATCAGTCCTGGGTGTTCATTGGAAGGACTGATGCTGAAGCTGAAACTCTAGTACTTTGGCCACCTGATGGGAAGAGTTGACTCACTGGAAAAGACCCTGATGCTGGGAGGTGTTGGGGGCAGGAGGAGAAGGGGACGACAGAGGATGAGATGGTTGGATGGCATCACCGACTCAATGGACATGAGTTTGAGCAAGCTCCGGGAGTTGGTGATGGACAGGGAGGCCTGGCGTGCTGCCGTCCATGGGGTAACAAAGAGTCGGACACGACTGAGGGACTGAATTGAATGTTTCTGGCCCTCAGGTTGTCCTAGTCTTTGTTTTGAGAATGGCCTCAACGCTCCCCTGACAGACTTGGATTTTTTTCATTTTGACCCAGTGGTGAACCTAGGCTGTGCAGGGGTGGGGCGGCTGCCTTGAGAATGGGGTGTGGCCCCTCTCGGCAAGCTTCCTGACCTGGATTACGGGGCCCTTTTCCCGTTTTGCTGATTTAGAGACTCCCCAGCACACATCTCGCTTAACGAGCAGTCTATCTCAGGAAGGAAGTGCCTTAGAGGGGAGGCCCTGCCAGCTCTTGACGGTGACCCTTCCTGCCCTGACGGCGAGGCAGGCAGAGCACCCGCCACCACTCCTGCTCTGACCTCTGGCTGCTAGAAGCACGCCATCTCTCTTCCCGGTGGTAGATATCCAGGAGACCCGGAGGCAGGTGTCACAGTCGGCCCGTGAAATTGCAAGTGCTGTGTCCATCCAGTGATTTTTGAGATTAACTCCAACTGCTTTCTAAGGAAGTTCAGACCATGAAATGACAGCTGATGGCCACATAGTTTAAAAACAGAAGAGAAATAATTGCGTGCTGGGTTTGAGTACAGTCGACAGCCTCTCATTTGTCTAACTTCAGCAAGAATGAGGCCACCGTTGTCACGAGCCATTTGTCCTGCCTGCCCTGACAGCACAACAGGAGGGGCCGAAGTGTCCCCCTGCAGCTCCTGGGGAGTGTGTGTGCCCACAGGCGCGTGTGTGCACACCTGGGGAGTGTGTGTGCCCACAGGCGTGTGTGTGCACGCCTGGGGAGTGTGTGTGCCCACAGGCATGTGTGTGCACACCTGGGGAGTGTGTGTGCCCACAGGCGTGTGTGTGCACACCTGGGGAGTGACTGCAGGGGTGTCTCTGCATACCTGGGGAGTGTCTGAAGGGGTGTGTATGCACACCTGGGGAGTGTCTGTGTCCTCAGGGGTGTGTGTGTGTTCCTGGGGAGTGTCTGTGTCCTCGGGGGTGTGTGTGTGTGCACTTCTGGGCATGTTTGTGTCTGCCGGGGTGTGTGTGTGTGCACCCAGGAAGTGTCTGTGTCCACAGGTGTGTGTGTGTGTGTGTGTTCCTGGGGAGTGTCTGTGTCCTCAGGGGTGTGTGTGTGCACTCCTGGGCATGTCTGTGTCTGCCGGGGTGTGTGTGTGCACACCCAGGGAGTGTCTGTGTCCACAGGGGGGTGTGTGTGTGTGTTCCTGGGGAGTGTCTGTCCGCAGGGGTCTGTGTGCACTCCTGGGCCATGTCTGTGTCCGCAGGTGTGTGTGTGTATTCCTGGGGAGTGTCTGTGTCTGCAGGGGGGTGTGTGCATTCCTGGGGAGTGTCTGTGTCTTCAGGGGTGTGTGTGCACTCCTGGGGCATGTCTGTGTCTGCCGGGGTGTGTGTGTGCACACCCAGGGAGTGTGTCCTCAGGGGTGTGTGTGTACTCCTGGGGTGTGTCCGTGTCTGGGGGCTGTGTGCACACTTAGTGTGTGCGTGGCTCTCCTCAGTCGTCTTCTTCTGGGCCTGGCCCCACTGCAGGGCCAGGGCTGCAGCTGTGGTTCTGTCCCAAGGGCAGCAGGTGGGAGGACTCCAGGGAAGCCGCACATGCAGATGCACCACTTTTAAAACATTCTTATTTTAAAACCTGGTGACATAAAAGTCTGTGGAGAGAGTGTCCGGGAGGTTTGGGGTCTCATCCATCCTTGAGGCGTGGGTTCCCAGCCCTGAGGGCTTCTCACTGTCTCAGGAAGCAGGATGGTGGGGGTGGGGGGCAGCCCCCCATTGCAGAGCAGGGACCAGCCTGCTGCTCCCTGGGCCCATCTCGGTCCCGAGCACCCCCATTCACACCGTGTTGTTCCTCTTACTGGTTTAAAGTGGGGTGATTCATCACGGCTGGGGAGACACCTGCTCCCAGCCGCCCCCTGCCTCCTACCCAGGCCGCATAATGGAAATACAGGCAGGGCAGCTCTTGGATCAGGGCGGGGTGGGGGTGCGGGGTCCCAGGGGGCGCGGGGCCCCATTCCTTATAGTGAGAGGGAGGAGGGGGTGTGGGACCCCATTCCTTGCAGTGAGGAGGTGGGGTCCGGGGTCCCCGTTCCTTGCAGTGAAGGGGCGTGGGGGGTCGCGGGCCCCATTCCTTGCAGTGAGGAGGTGGGGTCTGGGGTCCCCGCTCCTTGCAGTGAGGGGCGTGGGGGGTCGCGGGCCCCATTTCTCGCAGTGAGAAGCCCACCAGGTAACCCTGCCGTCTCCCCACAGCTCTCTGACCCTGGACAAGGGCACGCAGGCGCTGGAGGACGTGGCGCGGCTCCTGGAGGTGCCGGCGGGCGTCTTCACCGACGTCGGGTGAGTGCGGGTGGGGCTCGGGCGGCTCTCCTTCTGAGCGTCCCTCCAGCAGGTTCCCCGTGGGGCGTGTCACAGAGGCTGGTGCGGGAGGAAGGGGGGGAGCATCTAAGGGGTCTGGTTAGGTCTGTAAGCGCAGCTGAAACCCGAGTGTCAGCAGGACGGCGACCCCGAGAGGGCCCCGCTGACCTGGAACCCCCGGGGGCTCTGGACGGTGGGGAGGCCTCGCTGCAGGTGAACCAGAACCTGGGGCTGGCGCCTGCTCTGCACACCCCGAGGAGAGGCCTGAGGTCCCCGAGTGCCCCAGCCTGTCTCGTCGTCAGTGGGCTGGGTTTTAGAAAGAGCTGGTGACACGGAGTCCAGGGCTGGCACGTGGCAGGTGTGTGGGTCTGGGACCCACCCTTGTTTTCTGATGGAGCCCTGAGGCTGGGAAGAGCGTTAGAGGCCGTCGGAAACGCACTGGGGCCCCCGGCTTCCGGTGGGAGGGGAGGGGCGGGGTCCTGGGGGGTCTCCAGTGAGAGGGGGCAGGGGTTGGGGTTTCCAG
>CM035270.1:111894949-111913668 GCA_020226075.1 Hydropotes inermis | reverse complement strand
GTGGGAGGGGCGGGGCCCGGGGGCCTCCAGGGGGAGGGGGCGGGGTTTGGGGTTTCCAGTGGGAGGGGCGGGGCCCGGGGCACTCCAGGGGGAGGGGCGGTGTCTGGGGGTTTCCGGTGGGGGGGGGGGGGGGGCCCCGGGGGGGGGGGGGGGGGAGATGCGGCCCTGGCCTGGTGGTGGCCCCTCTCCGGCCGTCACCTCGTTCGCCTCCTCACTGCTTGGCTCAGCCCCTCCCAGACGCACCACCTTGAGGTCTGGGGTCCTGGGCTTCCCTGCCTCCAGAGGTGGGCTGGTCGTGAGCCCAGCTCTTTTGTAAGTATCACTTGCTGCGATCTCTCTCCTGCTTGGTGAGCGGGGCCTCCTGCGTCCCCTGGGGGCCACATGACGCCACCGCCCTCTTTCAACCTCTGTCAGTCTTGGCCATTGCTCTCGTGACCGAGTCCTACCCCAAGGCCCTGCCTGGCCCTGGAGCCTCGAACCAGCCCGCACATCTGTGCCTCAGGAGCCCCGGCCCTGCCCAGTCGATGCAGGGCTGGCAGCTCTGGGTCTTTAATGCTGCACCTGTGCGCGGTGCGTGTGGCGTCCCAAGCGATACCCACGAGTCCTGTGTGTCGCCCCCAGGACCCGGCATGTGCGGGCCCACAGCACCTGCAGGGGTGACCCGGGCAGGGGTCTGGAGGGGACGAACGCAGGGGGTCTGGGCGTCGCGGGGCTGGCACGGCAGATCGTCGCTCCTGGAGAGGCGCGGAGGCCACCGCTCGGAGCGCTCTTCCAGGGCGGTGTGTTTCTGGGGAGAGACTAGTTATGCTTAATATGTTTTGTTAATGGCTCTGTAGCTGTCAAATAAATTCCATTATTTCTTACTACATCATTAGAGGCCATTAAGACGGCATTGGCGTGCCGCTGTAATTCCGCCGCCAGACGCCCGGCCAGCGCGGTTATGGTTTTATAATCGAGTCCTGGCTGTCGGCGGTACTGATGCATGCGCTGCTCCCGGCTCTCTGGGCCCCCAGCCCGGGCCTTCAGCTGAGCCCAAGGCCAGCCCGGGCAGCCGGTGTGGCCTCAGCCTGAACCCCCTCCCCGAGTCCGCAGCCAGCAGCGTGCCCCAAAGTAGTGTTTCAGTTCCCCCAGCGGAGTTTGTTCTTATTTGCTCCTTCTTGTCTCCCTGGCGACTCGAACCACCTCCCATTTTATAGCTGAGCTGCCTGAGGCCTCAGAGCTTAAAAGGCTCAGCAGGGTGACAGGTGGTGACCTGGGACACAGACATGCAGAGATCTCTGTGCAGAGCCTCCGCGTGCCCACCTGAAAGAGCAGGTGCTGGGGAGACAGCCCGAACTCACGCTGAGGTCAGCCGGAACATTGGATCTGCCTCACACGGCTGGTGACCCTGTCTCCCTGGCGCCAGAACAGAGCTCGGCCACGTGGGGCTGGGTGGTCAGAGACACGGAACCTCCGTTCACAGAGTGTTTTCCACACTGGGCCGGACCAGGGTCATGAGTGCGTGTGTCCTAAGGTCACGTGTGTGCACATCCTGGGACTTGCACGTGTATCCTGGAAGGAAGGAAGGAGGGCGGGCCGTGGTGCTGCAGGTGGGGACACGTGAATGAACCGCGCGCTCTGTCTTTCGGAAACCAGGACCGTCCATGTGGTCTTCAGAGAACACTCTCAGCACCCAAGGAAAGGTTAGGTTTGGGGGCCCTACCTGCCGGGACTCTTCAGATTTGGTTAGAGTAGAGATGTCACCTCAGTGGTCACCAGGAAGAGCGCTGTCCCGCGGGCTCTCCTGGTGGGAAGGGCCACCCGCGCGGTTCCCGCTCCTGGGACACCAGCCCCAGGGGGGTGTCCAGGGGGTGACGGGCCAGGAGATGTGGAGCTTGGGGAGTCCTGATGGAAACAGCTCCCCGTCCCCCTCAGATGGATCAGTTGTTTAAAAACGGATGCACTTTTCAAAGTCATGTTCAACAAAGTATTTAAAATGCTTTGAACAGTTTTGATAACTCCTGGCAAGCAGTCCCCTGCCAGTTATTTTTATACTGAGTAGTTCTTAAAGATTTCAATAAGTTTTCTAGAGAATTTTAAAAATACTTGTCTCTTTCCCGTCTGTTCTTGGCTCCTGTGGCTCCCTGGGGAACTGACTACTAAAACCTGTTTCCATAACAATTTTCTTTTTCCATGCAGGAGTGTCTGCTGGTTACTGTCGGTTTATTGGGGTTGATTTGAATTTTTTTGTAAGAGCCCTGCCACGTGTATTTTTGGAGTAGCAGAGCCTGTGGGCAGAGTCCCTGGGACCCACGGCGGCCCTGGGGTGTGTGGGGCGCGCTGAGCAGTCCTGACGCCTCCTAAACTGTCTCTTCCAGGGTCGAGGGGCCAGCGGTGACCTTCAGGGTGCGCGCCAACGCCCAGAATGTGACGGCGGCAGCAGCGGCGAAGGCGGCAGGTAAGGCTGTTTCTGCGAGCGCCGTGCTGGGCACAGGATGCCCAGACGTAGCACAGAGTGACCGCCTCAGCCAGCCTTAGCCAGTCGTGTGCGTCACTAAGCATATGGACTGCTGTAACGGATTGACACTTCCTCCCGGGGTGCAGTGCAGCGCGTGTCCTGGGTGCCTGAGAGACAGTTCTTGGCAGCTGAGGCGTATTGTGTCTGTTAACTTCAAGTGTGTTTATCCACTGACAGTAAACAGGCACAGAAATAGCAGTAACGCCCCCTAAAGGGAACAAACCTAGGTCTTCTTGATCTTGGGTGCTGTTGGCTTTTACTTGCAGTGGAATTTGGTGCCCTTACTGATGCTTATTTGTTCAAAGTAGTGATTTGGGGCCTCCCAGTTGGCATTAGCGGTACACATACCACCTGCCAATGCAGGAGACATAAGAGACGCGGGTTCGATCCCTGGGTCAGGATGATCCCCGGAGAAGGAAATGGTAGCCCACTCCAGTACTCTTGCCTGGAGAATCCCACAGACAGAGGAGCCTGGCGGGCTACAATCCACGGAGTTGCAAAGAGTCGGACAAGACTCAGGCAACTTATTAGCACAGTGATTTTGAGGACAAGAACTGTTGGTTAAAGAAGAATGCCTTGCACAATTGTACCAGTTCCCGTAAAAATCTGACAGATCTGCCTGTGGAGACTGAGCCTGCTCGCAGGCTTCATTCCACTGCAGGGGTGGGGCTCGGGGTGGAGCCAACCCGGCCGGGCAGTCTCCCCGTCTGGCAGAGTGGCAGAGTGGGTCCTGGGGAAGGAGGCAGCAGACTGCGGTCTGAACTCTCTGCGCCCGAGTGGCACGGGCCCCCTCGCTGCATGGACTGGTTTCATGCTCCTCCTTCCTCAGTACAAGAGATTACTGAATATACTTAAGACCAAAACAGGTATCGGCGTTTTACCCAGATATGCACTAATCATTCCATAAGTGGCAGTTCATCCCAGTACTGGGAAATAACACTTTCAGGACTTGATTTGTTGGAACTTAAGGACAATATGAATGGAATGAAATGAAATGAAGCCTTATCTTTTTAGACTTGTGACCACATACTTGTGACAGTGTCTTTCATTTATTTTGTTGCTCTCTGGGGGAAGTGAGGTTGATTATTTGAAACCTGGTGTCTTGGTTTTTGTCTCATGTGTCCGTGTCATGCATGGAGCGGGAACGGCGCCCGCAGCCTGAGCGTCAAGTCACAGCCTCTACACTCAGGTTTCTAGGTTGCCCCAGCGTGTCCGGGAACCACGTGGGGCGCCAGCCGCCGTGCGTCCTGTAGGTTCTGCTTATGTAGAATGGGCAACGTACGCCCACCGTTTAAAAACGTTCCTTTTATAAGTACTTTCATGATGTTTTCAATGTACATGATGCTATAAGGGAGAGGACTACAGAGAATTAGTCTGTGACCACAGGACCGTAGTGTTTGGTCCTGAAATACCAAACTGCAGAGTCAGCTCGACCCCCTCCGCCCTGCGGGCATGTCTGTTGTCCCGGGCAGGGGAGGCCTCCCGCCCGGTGCAGGGTCCGCATGGGGGTGGACTCGATGCCGTGCTGTCGGGGAGGTTAGATCCCGCTAAGGAAGTTCCCATGATGACGTGCGGGGCTGCTCCCTGTTCACACTTACACGATGAAGAAATTTGCTTCTGTTTTGAAAGACTTGAAGGCGTTTTTGTAACGAAACTCCTCTCTCATCCTCGGCCCCAGGAAGGTATTGGGACTTCTTGTTCGTGTCTTCGCCCCTGCAGGAGCCCCTGCAGAGCGGATGGGAGGGGATGGGGGGCCTTCAGGGCTGGAGCCGCGCTTTCCTCCTGGAATCCTGGTCAGGTGTTGGATGCTGTCAGGGCTGAGGGCTGTTCATGGGCCCCGTTGCTCTGGAGCAGATGCCGACACAGGTGACTCTGTGGAGGGGGAGATGGAGTCGGGAACAGCAGTGGAGACCAGAGCCTGAGGTCCTGGAGGCCAGGCCCGCGCAGGTCCTGGGAGCTGCAGCGCCACCAGCCCGCAGAACCTGGCTGGCCCTCCCCGGCCCCAGTCACGTGTGAAGTGCAGGGCCAGGGTGGGCTGGCTGAGCTTCAGGGTGTCCACAGTGAGGACGCTGAGCCTGTGTCTCTGAGGGCCCAGGCGTCTCCTGGAGATGCTTTCAGTCAAGGCCAGCCCCCCTTAGCGGTCGTCGGTTGGTACCAGTGTGGTTCAGCCTCCCCAGGCCCTGTGCGGGCCGGGGGGCTCACCGTGCCGTGGGTTGGGCCTCCAGGGACGCGCGACCTGGCATCTGCATTGGTGGCCGGGCCTGGGTCTGGGAGCTGGCAGCGTGGCGCCCAGCCCATCCCAGAGCCATCTGTGGTGTCCAGGTGGGTTTTGTAGTCTTGTCTTTATCGGCCCCTCACCTTCCTTCTCTTTCTGGCTCTGTGCTGAGTACCATGGGCCACACAGAAGCAGGCAGAACCGCTCTTGTCCTCACTGGGCCTGAAAAGACACGTTTGGGCCCAGACCTCCTGATGAGGCAGGGAGGGCTTCCTGGAGGAGGCAGCCCAAGGAGAGAGCACTGGGGCTTCACGGGGAATGGTGGGGTGGGATCTGCAGTGTTAACTGTGATACCCAAGACTTCAGGGAGCTCCCGGCTTCCGCACGAGGGACATTCGGTGGGGTGGCCTGGCAGGGGGACAGGAAACACTTGCAAGGCATTTGGGTGATGGGGCCACACATCACGGGTGGGACACAGTGGCATCGTGGATGAGCTCAGTGCCGAGGAGCTGGCCGCAGGCCCTGGAGACGCGGCTGGCGTGTGCTGGCGTGTGGGAAGTGCCCAGGCCTAGGGCCCTGTTTCCGGCTGGCCCCGGTGGAGGGGAGCTTGTCGGGGAGGCAGGAGGCGCCATGCAGATGGACACGTGTGGTCTGGCCGTGTTCTCTGGGGCCGCAAGTCTCTGAGATGAAACGTGCCCGTGTGGCTGGAGAGAAGCAGCCCCTCTGCGCGAGCAGGTGCCTGGCAGGGTCTGCACTGAGGCTCACAGCCCAGCCCTGCATGGCCCCAGCGGCGCTGGGTGGGGGAGCCTGGGCCCACATGGGAGCAGGACTTCCTTCCTGATGTGAGGCGACACTCAAGTCTCTGATTCTCAAATCATCCCGATGCAGTAATTTCAGAAGCCCTGTGATGCCCAGCTCGTAACATCTAACAGAGTCTTCCCATGGGCCCGTCAGCATCAGCAGTCCACCCCCTTTCTCCTGGCCTTACCTGCAGCCCCTCTGCATACCTGGCCACCTGGCTGGCCCAGGCAGCGCCCGCGGATGCTGGGACAAGGGGCAGGGAGAGGCGCCGCTCACTGAAGGTCTGCTGGGAGGGGGCTGGGGCCCCGGCCTCGGGGACCAGCTTGAGTCCGTGGCGCTCGGCAGGAAGCCCTCAGGAGCTGGTGGGTGGTGGTCACAGCGGGTCTCACTGTCAGGCTGCTGCGGCCAAGGCTGCCTCCCTGGGCAGGTTCCCACCACTCGCCCTCCCGCACAGGGGCCTGAGGCACTGACGGCCGTTCCTGAAGATGAACTTCTAACTCGCAAGGCATGCTGTACCCCAAGTTCACAGGACATGTTGTGAACTTAGTCCACACAGTTCACAGGTCACGCTGGTACCCCAAGCCCATGGAGTTCACAGGTCACGCTGGTACCTCAAGTCCATGGAGTTCACAGGTCACGCTGGTACCCCAAGCCCATGGAGTTCACAGGTCATGCTGCACCCCAAGCCCATGGAGTTCACAGGTCACGCTGGTACCTCAAGTCCATGGAGTTCACAGGTCACGCTGGTACCCCAAGCCCATGGAGTTCACAGGTCATGCTGCACCCCAAGCCCATGGAGTTCACAGGTCACGCTGGTACCTCAAGCCCATGGAGCTCACAGGACATGTTGCACCTCAAGTCCATGGAGTTCACAAGGCATTCTGGTACCCCAGTCCATCTAATTCACACTGGACATTGACACCCCCAAATCCATCTAACTCACAGGGGACGTTGGAACCCCAGTCCATCTGGCCCTGAGACACAACTCTGTGATAACTCAGAGTGTACCTCATGCATGGAGGTGACACTGCATGTGGCCGTGTGACGGAACCACACTCGTGGGGTGACTGCGTGAGAGGCAGGTTTCACGAGTCACCTGTGGTCCGCAGGGTGAGGGCGGCCGCCCGCGGAAGGGCCAGGAAGCAGGCCCGTGGGGTTGGAGAACTGGTGCTGATCCAGGTGCTTGTACGCTGATACTTTCTCCTTCAAAGATGGTTTGCTGTCTGTCAACACCTCGTCTTATTACAATTGCAGAGTCAGAAAAAGCCAATTGAAAGTGAAAAGTCTTCAGCAAAAGCAGTGATAGGGTTCCCTCCCACGGGATGACACAGTATAGGTAAGCTCTTGCCAATGTCGCAACCCGATCCCTGTCCTCGGGGAGGCAGCTCAAGCCGCCCCTTGTCGAGGGGAGCCCGGTGGTGGCGAGCAAGTTCGGCCATCCCTGCCGCCGGCCAGCCTCGTCCTACAGGGGCTCACCCAGGCGCGCTGACCCCCTGGACCCTGTGCCTGGACGTGGGCAGCGGCACCGTCTGCGAGCCTTCCAGGGGGCGCTGGCTCCCTCTCTTGGCCGGAGAGCCTGGAGCAGGGCACCAGTGCGGGCCCTCCATGACCTTAGGGCCCTCGGTGGGCGAGCAGGCTGCGGGGCTGACACGCACAGCCATTGTTCCCTGGCCTCCTGTTTCCTTCCCCTGAACATCCCGGGGTGAAAGGGAGGGTCAGGAGGGGCCCAGTGCCCCTGCCAGGGGGGGCCGCCTCCTCTGGGCTCTGCCTGGGCAGGCACCCACTGTCCTGTCCCCATCCACTGGGACACCCCTGCCAGCCCTCCCCGCCCCGCCGGAGCCACTTAACCACATCTGCAGCCTGTTCTCCCCGGGGCGGCCGGACAGAGGGTGGGCAGCACGGAGCAGGCCCGTGCAGAGATGTGGCCCCGGCCACAGGGGCCCGTGGAGGTGGATGGAAGAAACAAGGCTGCCAGGGAGGCAGAGCTGGACGGGGCCTCCCTCCTCGGGTCGGTTAGAAGCGTCCCCCTGACCTCCGACCACCGTGGGCCCGCTGAGCAGACACAGGTGTGGACCTCAGGCCTCTGCCTGAACCAGCACCCAGGACACGGAGCACAGACACGGACAGCTGGTGAGCCCGGGGGGCTGGCAGGCTGGACGGAGGCACAGAAACATCAGGGCGAATGGCCCGCAGGCTCCCAGCTTTGTCTGCGGGCACATCTGGGGCGGGGTATCAGTCCGGGGTGCCACCCACCGTGGGCCCTCGTGGTCTCTTGCTGTGGAGAGCTGGGCTGCCTGACGGGCCTCTCCCGCCAGCCGCGGGAGGAGGCGGTGTTCAGAAATGTCTGTCAGCTCATGACTTCGTCTCAGAGTGATTCCATGTCTGTAAGACGGGACGCAGTGGGCGGGGAAGATGCCAGCCCCCACGGCCCCACGGCAGGTCCACTCCCCCGAGCCGTCCCTGCTTGGGTGGCGGGTTTCCTCCTGGTTCTCAGGGTGCAGACTGGCCGCAGTGGCACCGAGCAGGCGGGCTCTGTGGGGCAGGGGGTCCCCGTGGGGCAGGGGTCCCCGTGGGGCAGGGGGCCCCTGGGGCAGGGGTCCCCCGTGGGGCAGGGGTCCCCGTGGGGCAGGTGTCCCCGTGGGGCAGGGGTCCCCGTGGGCAGGGGGTCCCCGTGGGGCAGGGGCCCCCGTGGGGCAGGGGTCCCCGTGGGCAGGGGCCCCCGTGGGGCAGGGGCCCCCGTGGGACAGGGGCTCCTCCCCAGGCACTCCCCATCCAAGGACCCCCACCCAAGCCCCTTTCCAGCCGGCATCCCCCCCACAGGGCCGCACGCTCGCTCTGGGAGTTCCTTAAATACTCCATTGGGCTCGCACACCCTTTACATGAAGAAAACCTTCCTTACGGCAGCCTCCAGAACACACCTCCATTCCGTATGAATGTTTTTCTTTGACCACCTTAAACAGATTTAACCCCTTTGGTGGCGGTTTAGTCACTAAGTCGTGTCCAACTCTTGCAGGCTCCTCTGTCCTTGGGATTCTGCAGGCAAGAATCCTGGAGTGGGTTGCCATACCCTCCTCCAGGGGATCTTCCCCACCCAGAAATCGAGCCCAGTCTCCTGCAATGCAGGCAGATTCTTTACCACTGAGCTGCCAGGGAAGCCCCTTTGGCAGTTTGTAGGGCAGCACATGGGGCAGTGTGTCCACCTGGGCACGGTGCTCCTCGCCCTCTGAAAGCCCACTTGAGTAGAAGATGCATTCTTTCCTCTCCCTTTCGAATGCTCCTTTTCCTCTGTCCCACTCTCTAGCGACCTTCCCCCAGAAGCTGTGCAGCGTCACAGGTGCCCCGCTGCCCCCTCTCCTGTGGGGACCCTCAGAGCCGCCGCAGCCCTGAGCCCACGGGCACCACTTGGTCAGGTCCTGAGTGCATGGGAACGGAGCGGGGTTAACAGCCCCCACACCTCACTCCCCATCCAGCAATAGCCGGGACCCTGGACTCAGGGGGAAGACCAGGCCACCGCTGGCTGTGACTCTGCGGCGGGTCCCCGACAGAGACTGGAGCCCCTGGGGGGTGAGGGCAGCCACTCCCTGGTGGGCAGGACCAGCTTTCCCCCAGGTCTGTGCAGTGAAGGAATGGCTGAGCCATTTCATCATTTTAAGAATCTCCCCCCAAGTCACTCACAGACCCCTTGGTCACTGATTTTGGAGGAATCTAGTAAGGGCTATCTGTTCTTCCTTAACTTTCAAAACCCAATTTCCAGACTCCGTTTTTGCTCCCTTCTGAAAAGAAAGTTGGAAACCAGGGGACAAGCTACCAGGAGGTCAGAGATCACTTACATTAGAAGATGCTGCCCACGATAAGCATTAGCACCTGCCCGGCAAGGAGAGCTGCTCCCCGGCGTCATTCCTGTGTTAATGCTGCTGTCTGAGAGAACGTCCCTCCTCTGAACCAGCCCCTCGATTTCTCTGCCCAGGACCCTCGGATCAGAGGCCGAGTGTCCACCCCCGCCGGGCCCGTCCGAGGGGGGACCCTCCTGTCAGAGATGGAGAGAGACTTGCGTGTGTGTTCACGGCTCCCCTTTGCACAAGCGATGCCAGCTCCAGGCCCTTCCTCGCGCCAGGCGCTCCCAGCAGAAGCAAACTTCAGCCTTTGTGTTTGGAGCTGGCTGTGCCCCGGAGCTGTTTAGGGAGGCCTGGAAGCTGTGTCCAAGTTCAGTGTGTGCTTTGACATGTAAATTCACGTGAGGCATATTTAATCAGTCACAGTGACATTGCTAATTGGATTCATCTGTGGACTGAATGAGACGTGCATTTGAAGAAAAATGAAGGGAACGCATCGCCAGCTGAGACACTTTGTCACCAGTGTGGTGCGTCATCAAAGTGCGAGAAGGCCAAGGTGCCAGGTACGTGCGGGGCCTCAGCCACCGGTTCAGGCCTGTTCCTACCTCACGGCGAATATGCGGCAGGCCATCCTGGGGGCCGTGCCGCTGTCCGCGGTGCTGTGTTTAGGAGCCCTGGGGCGCCTGACACCCTGGAGACCCAGGAGTCCATGATGGAGTGCGTGTGTGAGCACAGCCTGAGACACCATGCGGAGCGTGGGCGTGAGCGTGCAAACACAAGTGCAGGCGTGTGCGAGCGTGCGAGCAGGGTGCAGGCCCGCGGAAGTGGACAGGAGGGCGTGTCCCCGCCTGTCCCAGAGTCCCCCTGGCTCAGATGGGCCTCCCACCCTCCATGCACATAGCATGCCCAGGGGGCCTGGGGCCCCCTCGGGGAGCCGCACAGGGGCCGCGGTGGTCTGCCTGCATCCAGCTCGGGGTGACAGTGGCCGCCCTTGCCCTCCCAGGACGCCCTCCCGGACCACAGGGGGCACCCTGCTCGCCATCACATCTGGCTCGCGTTCCTTAGCACGGGCAGAGGGAGGCTGGAGCTCTCAGGCGTGAGGGCCCCTGGGCCCGGGTGCCCTGCTGGGGCAGCATCTCTGGGTCCCACCCTCCCGTCCTCACCAGCCCCCCACACACGATCACAGGTGGGGGCTTCCCGCGCTGCCCCCTGCAGCAGCTGGCAGGGCAAAACTTACCCCGCGAAGCCGTGGCGCCCGGTGCAACCGGTTGGAGCTGGGTCGGCGGGGCCTCTGCCGTGCTGAGTGTCTTTCTACAGGAGCAGGGGTGCGTGAGCGATGAGTAGGCCTTTCCTCTTTGGCAGGCAGGGACTTATCACACAGACTCACCAAGCCAGGAACAGGCAGGCAGCACGGTGGGCAGTCAGGATGGGGTGCGGCTCCAGCCATTCCCCCACCGGGGTTGCTGCTGAACCCTCTGAGGGAAGGAGCCTAGCCTGGCTGCAGAGACCAGCAGGGTGTGCGGGGGGCAGAGAGCAGGAGGCCAGGATGCAGGTGCGTGGCCTGTGGGCTCTGGGGACACCCGGGCAGAAGGCCTCGGGGCCAGTTCACTGTCCCCAGAGGACACAGAGCAGCAGGAGCTTCCGGAGTGGCCAGCTCCGGGCCCCGCGGGGTGTCATGCAGGCAGGTCAGGGCTGCTGCCCGGTTCCTTTCGCAGGTTGAGCGAGAGGACGCGTGTGTGCACACGCGGGTGGTGGCCGTGGGATGTGGAGCAGGGCTCTGCTCCGTGACTTGTGGTTTTTCTTTCATTCGAAGATGGCAGTAATAGAAGCTTGGTCGCTGCAAAACGTGCATGACTCATGAAAAGCTGCCTTCTGGGCGGTTCCGCTCTTCAGAACGATTCTATGCGGTTTTCACTGTGACTCTTTTCAGGCGATTTAAGCCATGGTTTGTGTGGACAGTCTCCCCAGGGACGCGCTTGCTCCAGGTCTGGGCACCCTCTGGGGCATTCACAGGGGCCCGTGTCCTCAGCGCGCTAACTCCTGGGCCCCAGCGGTGCCCAAGCACCAAGAGTCTGCCCAGAAGCCAGGAGCTGCCGGGCTGTTGCGGGGAAGCCTGAGCCCGGGCGCTCGGGGCTCAGCTGCAGGTTGAGTACCAGGCCTGCCGGTGCAGCTGTCTGAGGGCCTCCATGAGCAGGCACGGAGATGGGCCAGCATCCACCAGGGAGGCCAAGGGCCATGGCAGCTGAGACAGTGGCCAGGAGGCGGCGGGGGCAGCAGGCTGAGGATGAGGAGGTGAGCAGGCGGCACCAGTCCTGAGAGCAGCCGGGCCCTGGGTAGGGCGATTGGGGGGGAGGCCTGGTGGTGGGCCGGCAGGATGTTGGGGCCGTGGAAAGAGGGCATGGTGGCTGGGCACCCGCCCTGCCTGCTTTATCCTCCCCGACCCCCAGTGCAGCCTCCCTTGTTTGCTGTGGCTCAGGGGCGTCTAGGCGCCTGGTGTCCTTCAGAGTCCCGTTGTCCGTAGCTTTGCCCCTCATCCCGGCTCCCCTTCCGGCTCTGCCTCCATCCCTGGGGCCTCCCAGTGCTGCCCTCACAGCCGGCTGGGGTCCCCATGCTGGGCGCTGGCAGGCGGGACTCTCCAGCCCCTTCCCTGGGGCTGCGGCGACGTGTCTGATCATCGCCTGTATCCCTTGTCCTCCTCCCAGACGGAAGGCCTCCTGGAGGGAAGGAAGCCGCCCGTCTGCCGCAGTCCACCAAGCAGGTTCTGGGGTGCGCGGCCCCCGGGTCCTTCTGACGCCGCGCAGGGAGCTTGGTGGGCGTGTGGAGCGGGTGCAGAGCCCTTGTTCCGTGTTGTCAGCGATGTGTCTGGGGGTCCCACCCCAGCCAGGGACCCCCACCCTCCCCGGCCTGGCTGTAGGCGGATCACCCGCCCCTCTGCTGACTGAGGACAGTTGAGGCTACGGTAGAACCGCGCCTCGCTGGGTGGAGACCACCTTCTCCCGCGCCCGAGGAGGTCAGGGCGCAGTGGTGACGGGGTGAGGAGTCCTCGCGGGGAAGCCCGCCCCCGTCCAGCAGGCGCAGGGGCCCTGGAGGTGGGCGCTGCCCTCTCCCCGCCGCGCCCCGGTGCGCGGTGTCGGCGGGCTTGCTGCGTTACCGCGGGGACAGTATGGGGAGTATGCCTCCCGGGGAGTTCCAGGTGGACTCAGAGACCAGGGAGGTCAGGAGGAGAGGCAGCGTCAGGACCGTGGGGTTGGGTTCTGCCCGGGTCTGGACTTAACTGTCTGTGTCAGCGTCACCAACTAGTTGTGCAGTGATTAGGAGCTGCTCGTCCCACGGGGTCCCTCCAGCCCTGAGTGACAGAATGGGGGTATCTGCTAGGCAACCCCTGGAACCCCTTCCGACGGGAGGAGGCTCGCGTCCCTGGTGTGTCTGCAGTCTGCTCTGCCTCCCTGGCCTCCCGGGCAGTCTGCGCACCTCGGGACTCTCTCTCTCTCTCTTTCTCGTGAGCATCCACACAACTGACCCAGGCTGGCCCCACTGGGGATTCGGGTTGCCTCCCCAGCGTTTGTCTGCACAGCCACGGCCTTTCCCACTGGAAGGTGGAAGAGTGGAAATCTGAAGAATGTAAACATCTTTCCAGTTTCCTTTTTTTAAAAATAAGAGCAATTATTTCTGCAGCCACTTGGAGCCGCCTGACACGGAGGCTGGCTCAGCTTCCCTTGTTCTCCGCATCTTCACCAGAAATAGACGCGGGTGCTGCAGTCCAGGTTTCCAGAAAGCCTCTTGCCTAGGCGGGTCTGCACCCCGAGCTGTGCATTCGGGTGGTTTCAGCGTGAGCCGCTGGTGGATGTCGGGGTTGGTGCACGAGTGTGGGCCCGGCACGGGGGGTTTGACACGGGGCCCCTTTGGTTCTGAACATGGGCGGTGTGCTCGGAAGTCACCCCGCGGGGCTCATCTCCCCAGCTCCTGCTTCTGCTCGCGGCTCCTGCCCGCGCTGCTGAGAGGGAAGGGTGGCCCCCGTCACCTCCTCGGGGCTTCCTCTACTTAAGCCGAACGTCTGGAGGCTTGTATGCAGCAGCGGGCACCTTTCCTGGTCACCCAACACCCACCTCCAGTGCCCAGGCCAGTCCCCTTGTGGTGGTCTGGGTTGGGGTGAGGATTACGGTCATCTCAGCCTTTCTGCTGCGCCTTGCACTCCACTGATGAGTCTGATTTAATAGGCATTATTGCAATGTTAGCTCAGCTGGTAAAGAATCTGCCTGCAATACAGGAGACCCTGGTTTCATTCCTGGGTCGGGAAGACCTGCTGGAGAAGGGATAGGCTATGCACTCCAGTATTCTGGGCTGGAGAATTCCCTGGACTGTATAGTCCGTGGGGTCGCAAAGATTCGGACGTGACTGAGCGTCTGCCACTCACTCAGCCCCGAGTGCTCCCACAGGGTCATCCTCGGCGCTGGCTGAGCCCTCCTCCCGGCCCCTGATGTCTGTTCTCCTCTGGGGGCTTTGAGTGATTTAAACCTGGCCCCTGGTTAGCGGGAACTGGAGAGACCCAGAGTTGGAGACCTCTTGCTTTCTGTTTTCCGGTTTCTGCAGAGGTGCGGCGTCTGGGGGGTGGGCTGAGGGCAGACACGGATGAAAGGGTCACGGGAGCTCCCAGCCCCGCCCCCCATTCTGTGCCTCACGCTTCATCCTCAAAGTGCTCCCTGGATGCATCAGCGTCATCTCTCCTCTCCTGTTTCCTGTGCCACTCAATCACTTTTTATTTAACCAAAGACTGCTTTGGACGTTTCACGAGCTGTTGGTTTATAAAACCTTGTAACCGAGATAAAGTGTTTTGAACATTTTCTGATCTTAAGGACCCCATAGGGTGCTTTAGAGTTAGTTAACTGTGGAGGCTGTGTGCGTGGTGGTGCAGTCGCGGTGCTGGTGGCCGGTCTGTCCCCGTCCCGAGCCCTCCCCCGCCGCCCAGCCCTGCCCCGTTCCCTCGCCCCCAGGTGCTCGGCGAACCTTCCAGTGAAAGAAGCGAGGTGACCTCATAGTCTCCACGGAGGCTGCGCTGGCCTGCCGTGCATTCTGCCGGGGGCACGTGTCTTCTCAGCTCATGTGCCCAGCTTCAGGACCTCTTGGCGTCTTTAATTGCATCTTTCTGTCAGTTCAGTTCAGTCGCTCAGTCGTGTCCAACTCTTTGCGACTCCGTGGACTGCAGCACGCCAGGCCTCCCTGTCCTTCGCCAACTCCTGGGGCTTACTCAAACTCATGTCCGTCGAGTCAGTGATGCCATCCAACCATCTCATCCTCTGTCGTCCCCCTCTCCCGTCTTCAACCTTTCCCTGCATCAGGGTCTTTTTCAATGAGTCATCTATTCCCATCAGGTGGCCACAGTATTGGAGTTTCAGCTTCAGAATCAGTCCTTCCAATGAATATTCAGGACTGATTTCCTTTAGACTTGCTTCTGTTGACTTGACTTTCCAGGAGGCTTCTAACAAGTGCTATCTATACAGGAAGCCCCCAAACCACGTGATGAGTGAGAGCTTTGCAAAATGGAAGGATTACTAAAGGAGCTAGTAGGAGTCTGTTAGTTGCTCAGTCGTGTCCGACTCTTTGTGACCCCGTGGACTGTAGCCCCCCAGGCTCCTCTGTCCATGGGGTTCTCCAGGCAAGAGTGCTGGCGTGGGTGGCCATTTCCTTCTCCAGGGGATCTTCCTGACCCAGGGAACGAATACTTGTCCCCCCCACTGCAGGCTTATTCTTTACTCTCTGAGCTACCTTCTCAAACACGAGCTTATTCATCGGCAGGAAAGGGTGTCATTGGGAAAAGCCTCGTGACAAAGACTCAGGAAGGGCTGAGAGCTGACCTGACAAGAGCCAAATCCACAGAAGCTTGATTCCTTCTTCTGGACCCAAGTACTCAGGTCTCTGTCTGGCCAGAGGCTTTCCCAGAGGATAAGTATTGACTATTTGTAGCTTTTGATTGTCTCTTTATATTAATGGTATTAAGAACTGCTTCAGGAAAAAGCAGTCAACAAATTTTAGGCGGGTAATGTATTTTTATCCTTACTTTCTTCATCCCTTAATAATGAGTAGGCGCATTTCAGCTTCCAGGATCTCCTCGGACGTTCCCGGCAGGCTCCCTGACTCCTGCAGGCGCCTCCCTAATACTTGCATTTCTTTACAGAGATTCAAGTTTCTCACCTACTTTGCAGAGAAATGGGCTTCCCTCGTGGCTCAGATGGTAAAGTGTCTGCCTGCTGCACGGAAGACCTGAGTTCAATCCCTGGGTCAGGAAGATCCCCTGGAAAAGGAAATGGCACCCACTCCAGGATCTTTGTCTGGAGAATCCCACGGACAGAGGAGCCTGGTGGGCCACAGTCCATGGGGTTGCAAAGAGTCAGACACGACTGAGCGACTTGACTTGACTTTGACTTTAAGTTTCTCACCTACAAGCTGTTGACAAGTTCGCTCATTTCTCACGTCTGAGTGTTCGTTTCTCCTTTGTTTCTGAAGGGTCCAGAATTGCTCGGGTGGCGCGGGTGCTGTTTCTTTAGCTCATTTAATGCTTCGCTCCTTTCTCTTCTTGCTCACGTGCGCAGGTCTCTCCCCGTTCGCCTGGCAGCTGCTTTTTTCTGTCTTGGATGTTGTGCAGTTTGAACGCGACGTGCGACTTTGAGGGACCGTGTCCTGCCGGGTGTTCCTGAGCCCCTGGGTGTGGTTCGGCGGGCTCGCTCGCTGTGAACCTCTGCAGCCGCCCCCAGGCCCTGGGCTCCTCTCTGTCTTTCTCTCTGCAGAGCAGTGTCTTCACGCAGCCCCGTCCAGCCCAGGCGTCCGCCGTCTCTGCTACAGTGCTCCAGTTTCTAGCGTTTCTTTTTGGTTCTTCTTGAGCATCTGCCTTTCTCTGCTTTGTCCAGCGGTTGTTACGTGCTGTCACTTTTTCCATTAGCAACCTCAGCAAACTGATGGCAGTGATTTGAAACCTCTGACCTGCTCATCCCAGCCTCCGTCCCGTCTGAGACCAGCTCTGGCCTCACTTTGTCTTTGCAGACTGGGATTTCTTTGTTTCTGTTTTGTTTCGTTTGCCCTTTGATATGCTTTGTAATTTATTTGCTGTTGTTGGAAGCCAGGTGTGCATGCATGCCTGCATGTCAAGTCCCTTCAGTCGTGACTGACTCTGTGCGACCCCATGGACTGTAGCCTGCCAGGCTCCTCTATCCATGGGATTCTCCCGGCAAGAGTACCGGAGTGGATTGCCGTGCCCTCCTCCAGGGGATCTTCTAGACCCAGGGATTGAACCTGTGTCTCTTACGTCTCCTGCATTGGCAGCCAGGTTCTTCACCACTGGAGCCACCGGGGAAGCCCTGGAAGCCACACAATGGGGCAAAATATACCAGGGTAAATATGCCTCCCGAGTGAGGCTTTGTCTCTCTGTGTGCGCGGTAGGCTGAGTTTACTATCGACGCGGCCACGGGTGTCAGAGGCTGATTGTTTTCTAGTGTCTTCGTTTTGGCTCCTCTGTTTTCTTTGGTTTTCTCTAGGGGATTCTTCTTAACGGAGTCAGACGCACACTCGCTTACCTTAATTCCCTGTGATGTGGGCGGGGGGAGCCCAGGCCCTGCTCTGAGGGTGAGTCTCAGCCTTCAGTGAGCCTGGGCTGTGCGCCCCACGCACGCTGCTCACTGCTTCTGCCCCCAAAGGGAGGCACGGAGGCTGGAGGGGCTGGAAGTGGAGCACGCAGGCACATTCGATGTCTTACACGTGGCGCACACGTAGCATTTTCAGCGTACTGCGTACTATACGATGTATGCATTATAAACACTGCAGACGTTTTACATAAACACACGCAGCCCACCCTTGAATAGTGTGGGAATCATGGTGCCGGTGCTCCCACAGCGGAAGCTCCGCAGGCGACTTTATAGTGAGTCCATCGTGTCTGCAGATCCCCTTCTGTGACTGAGCCAGCCACCGTCCTGTGGCAGTTACTACCGAAAACCCATGCGGTTCACCCCTGTGTTGTTCAAGGGTCAGCTTGAAAGAAAAAACCCATGCGGTTCAACCCCTGTGTTGTTCAAGGGTCAGCTGTATTTTATTAAAATATGTACATACAAGGACTTATATACAAACGTTATGTACTTTTACATATACTATATATTGTATATAGTATAATACTTTGTTATATAACCATAACAAACTATCATATATGAATACTAATTCTTTGCAGTTCATTATATATGTTACAAAGATAAAGATATAGCTTAATTTTTATCTATTTATATGGTATCTTCTTACTGGATAGAATTTAAAAGTTAATCTCATCAAGTCTATCAGTATTTTTCTTTATGATATTTTACTTTATGTATATGCATGGAATATTATTCAGCCATAAAAATAAGGAAAGCCTGCCATTGGCAACAATATAATGAAGTTTGAGGGTATTACTGTAAGTGAAATAGTCAGGCAGAAAAAATACAACTATAGCTCCTCCTTGTCATTTCCAGAACACCAAACCCGCAGAAACCGACCATTCAGTTCAGTTGCTCAGTTGTGTCCGACTCTTTGTGACCCCATGAATCGCAGCACACCAGGCCTCCCTGTTCGTCACCAACTCCCGGAGTTTACTCAGATTCATGTCCATCTGGTCGGTGATGCCATCCAGTCATCACATCCTGTGTCGTCCCCTTCTCTTCCTGCCCCCAATCCCTCCCAAACTTAGGGTCATTTCCAATGAGTCAGTTATTTGCATAAGTCGCCAAAGTATTGGAGTTTCAGCTTCAGCATCAGTCCTTCCAGTGAATACCCAGGGCTGATCTCCTTTAGGTTGGACTGGTTGGATCTCCTTGCAGTCCAAGGGACTCTCAAGAGTCTTCTCCAACACCACAGTTCAAAAACATCAATTCTTTAGCACTCAGCTTTCTTTACAGTCCAATTCACATCCATACATGACTACCGGAAAAACCATAGCCTTGACTAGATGGACCTTTGTTGGCCAAGTAATGTCTCTGCTTTTTAATATGCTGTCTAGGTTGATCATAACTTTCCTTCCAAGGAGTAAACGTCTTTTAATTTCATTGCTGCAGTCACCATCTGCAGTGATTTTGGAGCCCCAAAAACTAAAGTCTGCCACTGTTTCCACTGTTTCCCCATCTATTTGCCATGAAGTGATGGGACCAGATGCCATGATCTTAGTTTTCTGAATGTTGAGCTTAAGCCAACTTTTTCACTCTCCTCTTTCACTTTCATCAAGAGGCTTTTTAGTTCCTTTTCACTTTCTGCCATAAGGGTGGTGTCATCTGCATATCTGAGGTTATTGATATTTCTGCCAGCAATCTTGATTCCAGCTTGTGCTTCTTCCAGCCCAGCGTTTCTCATGATGTACTCTGCATAC
>CM035270.1:111873853-111894849 GCA_020226075.1 Hydropotes inermis | reverse complement strand
ACTCTCCTCTTTCACTTTCATCAAGAGGCTTTTTAGTTCCTTTTCACTTTCTGCCATAAGGGTGGTGTCATCTGCATATCTGAGGTTATTGATATTTCTGCCAGCAATCTTGATTCCAGCTTGTGCTTCTTCCAGCCCAGCGTTTCTCATGATGTACTCTGCATATGAGTTAAATAAGCAGGGTGACAATATACAGCCTTGACATACCCTTTTCCTATTTGGAACCAGTCTGTTGGTCTATGTCCAGTTCTAACTGTTGCTTCCTGATCTGCATATAGGTTTCCCAAGAGGTGGGTCGGGTGGTCTGGTATTCCCATTTCTTTCAGAATTTTCCACAGTTTATTGTGATCCACACAGTCAAAGGCTTTGGCGTAGTCAATAAAGTAGAAATAGATGTTTTTCTGGAACTCTCTTGCTTTTTTGATGATGCAGTGGATGTTGGCAATTTGATCTCTGCCTTTTCTAAAACCAGCTTGAACATCTGAAAGTTCATGGTTCACGTATTGCTGAAGCCTGGCTTGGAGAATTTTAAGCATTACTTTACTAGCGTGTGAGATGACTGCAATTGTGTGGTAGTTTGAGCATTCTTTAGCATTGCCTTTCTTTGGGATTGGAATGAAAACTGACCTTTTCCAGTCCTGTGGCCACTGCTGAGTTTTCCAAATTTGCTGGCATATTGAGTGCAGCACTTTCGCAGCATCATCTTTCAGGATTTGAAATAGCTCAACTGGAATTCCATCACCTCCACTAGCTTTGTTTGTAGTGATGCTTCCTAAGGCCCACTTGACTTCACATTCCAGAATGTCTGGCTCTAGGTGAGGGATCACACCATCAAGATTATTTGTGTCATGAAGATCTTTTTTGTACAGTCCTTCTGTGTATTCTTGCCACCTCTTCTTAATATCTTCTGTTTCTGTTAGGTCCATACCATTTCTGTCCTTTAGTGAGCCCATCTTTGCATGAAATGTTCCCTTGGTATCTCTAATTTTCTTGAAGAGATCTCTAGTCTTTCCCATTCTATTGTTTTTCTCTATTTCTTTGCACTGATCACTGAGGAAGGCTTTCTTATCTCTCCTTGCTATTCTTTGGAACTCTGCATTCAGATGGGAATATCTTTTCTTTTCTCCTTTGCTTTTTGCTTCTCTTCTTTTCACAGCTGTTTGTAAGGCCTCCTCAGACAACCATTTTGCCTTTTTGCATTTCTTTTCCATGGGGCTGGTCTTGATCCCTGTCTCCTGTACAGTGTCACGAACCTCTGTCCATAATTCATCAGGCTCTCTGTCTATAAACCGAGCGAGACTGGTGTTTACCAGGGTCGGGGGGTGGAACAGGGAGACAGTCAGAGGCTCAAGGTTTCAGCTGGAAGGTGAGTAAGTGCTGGAGACCTTGAGTCAACCTGGTGAGCATGGCTGCAGCGTTCTGTTACAGACATGAGTGTGCTGACAGCAGGCCTCACGTGCTCCACCACACACACACACACGCACAGTGACAATGTGAGGTGATGGCATGTTAACTAATCTTATTGTGGTCACCATTTCACAGTGTGATGGTGCATCACATCACCACATTGTACACCTCAGACTTACACAATGTTACTTGTCAATTATATCTTAATAAAGCTGGGAAAATAGTAAACATTCAGTTCAGTTCAGTCGCTCAGTCGTGTCTGACTCTTTGTGGCCCCGCGGACTGCAGCGCGCCAGGCCTCCCTGTCCATCACCAACTCCCGGAGCCTGCTCAAACTCATGTCCTTCGAGTCAGCGATGCCACCCAGCCGTCTCGTCTTCTGTTCTCCCTTCTCCTCCTGCCTTCAGTCTTTCCCGGCATCATGAACATCAGTTCACCTGAAAACAGGATGCAGCTCTTTCATGGTCAGCTGCTGCTGGTATGTCGGCACATGTTTTTTATTTTGACCTTGTGTCTTTAGACCTCTTAGTAGCTATACTTGTTTAATTACAGATTCTCTTAGTGCTTTCCATAGACAAACATATCATCTACAGCTGAGAATATTGGTTTTCTTCCTTTCTAATCCTACATATCTTGTTGTTCAGTCAATCAGTCGTGTCCAACCCTCTGCGACCTCATGGACGGCAGCACGCCAGGCCTCCCTGTCCATCACCAGCTCCTAGAGCTTCCTCAGACTCATGTCCATTGAGTCGCTGATGCCATCCAACCACCTCATCCTCTGTCATCCCCTTCTTCTCCCGCCTTCAATCTTTCCCAGCATCAGGGTCTTTCCCAGGGAGTCAGCTCTTCACATCAGGTGACCAAAGTACTGGAGCTTCAGCTTCAGCATCAGCCCTTCCAATGAATATTCAAGAATGATTTCCTTTAGGATCGACTGGTTTGATCTTGTAATTTTTCTTACTTTAAGTCTTGTAGGATCCTCTGTTAAATAAAAGGACTCTACTCACCCATTCCTTTTTTAGTGTTTCGTTTTGCAAAGGAATGAGGTTTGCTGAAAACCTTTATTGAATTAAGGAAGTTGTATTCCTAGTTTCTTAAAATTTTTAAAATTTTGAATGGATGAAATGCTTATTCTTGATCTCTGAAATGTCACTGGGTTTTTCCTGTCTTCATCTCTCAATAAAACAAATGACATTGACAGGCTTCCTGCTGCAGGAGCGTTTTTGCAATTCTGGTTAGATGCTTTGTTTATGAACTTTTGTTGGATTCAGTTGCTAGTGTGTTTTGAGGAGTGAGATTCACTTATTTTTCTTTCTCATGTTTTTGTTGTCCAGTTTTACTATCAAGGTGTCTCCTGGCTGTGGGAAGACCCGAGACAGGCTGTTCGGTGTGACAGCGGTCAGGTTCTGATCTCCTCACTTCAGCTCTGGAACTTTGTGTTTTTCCCTGAAAACGAGTCATTCCCTCTATGTTTTCCAATGGTGTTTATTCTGCATTATTTCCAGTGTCCTCTTGTGATTTTGTGAATCTCTGCTGTGTCTGCTTTGTTCCTGACGGTGCTTATTGTTGCTTTCTCTTCTCTCCTGATAATCTTGATTGGATGTCTTCTGAGTTTCCTAGACTTTTCAGTCGACCAGCTTCTGTGTTTTTGTCAATGTTCTCTATCGTTTACCTTTTCGTTAATTTCTACTGTTAGGGTTTCTTTCAGATGATGACGTTGTCTCAGTTTTATGGTGTTAATTATCCTGTTTGCTCTTTCTTTTGCATTTGGCTGATATCTCCTCTTTATGGCTCATGTTCTATGTGGCTTATAATTTTCACTGTAAACTTACCTTCGATGTTTCCCTTCTTCTTGGGAGAATCGTTTGGTAGCCCCCAAACCCCTCACTGTTGGAACTGTTCCTCCAGGCGGTTTTAAGGAGAGTGATTCCTCTGGAGTGTTACGTACACGAGAGTCCTACCGTGCTAGGACGACATGGCCTGTGTCGTGCACACTCTGGGGCTCTCTCCCGCCTGAAAGATCCCTGCTTCCATCCAGAGCCTGAAGACAAGCTGCCCCCAGCCTGGCAAGGGCAGGCTGTTCTGAGCCACTTGTGTGGAGGTGCTGGTTCCGCCCTTGCCCGGTGCCCCCGAGATCATCACCCAGCTTCGCGTAGGTGTAAGGACCCACATCCGCACCCCCCTGCTGTCAGAGCCCGCTGTCGGTGCCTGGAGCCCCTCGTGCTGACTTACAAGTCGCTCCAGTGTTTGGCTGCATTTCTGGTGCTTCTGGGGAGCAGGGCCACAAGTTTGGCACCGTCGTGAAGGGCAGCACAGGCCCTGCTTGTCCGAGACCCCTGTGTCTTGCTCTGTGATTATTCTGATAAATATTTAAGCCACAAACACTCAAGGACTTGTTTAAAAAGTACACTTTGGGGTGATTCATTCCTAGAGCTGTATTTTGTGTGCATTAAGTGAATGATAAGCTCAAGCTTCTGCCTGGCACTGTGTCCTCCTGGGGCCGAGCTAGCTACACGTTCCGTGGCCTCGTCATTTAATTGTAGGTAAGCTGGGACTTCATGCCTGAGTTTGGGGTGTGTCTAGTGCAGCTGGCGGAGAGTAGGGTGGTGGCCGCACGCATGTCCTGGGCTGCCTCTGGGCCCCTCTCAGCCCAAGGGGGACGTATCCTCTTGGACATCACCCCACACTCCTGGCAGGATGCTCTCAGGGGCCGTGGACCTATATCGGAGCCCCCCACCACTGGCTCCGCCCTCCCGAACCAAGAGCATCTCACGCCCCCAGGAGAGGCAGCGATTACAGAAAACGGACACCCGCCTGCTCTGATGCTCCAGATCACAAAGCAGAGGAAACCGAGGAACCTGAAGGGTGTCTCTGGGCGGCGCCCCAAGCTCTCAGGGCCGCGCCAGTGCCTAACAGCGTCAGTGTCCTGCTGCGTGAAGACAGCCCGGCCACACGCGCCAGCCCCCGTCTCTGCACGGTTTATGTAGCTCCTGTCGTGTTATTTGGTGACTCCTGACCTTGCTTCCTTTCCCTTTTTTAAAAAGCGTGAATAGTAACAACCATGGAGGACTCAAGCGCCTTTTGAAGGTGTGAGGGTGCTGTTCCTACAAATAGCCTCTGCCTCCCCTTCACTTATTTTCTCTGAAGTCAGAAGAAGCATTAATTTCCCAATTCCTGAATGTGCCTTGCTAGTCTAACTTTTCATTTAGAAAATAAAGCAGCTTTTTCACACTCTCATTTGTGGGCAACGTTTTATCTCAAAGCAGTGGTATTCCATGCACACACCCTGCTTGCAGGTGAGTATCTTATCATAATGAAGGACATTTCTGTGGCTTTACTGTCCGCTGTTGTTCCCTTGGCAAGACCCATCCTTCCTCGAAAACAAAATATTTGATAGACCTCAGATGTCAGACACGGGAGCCTCTGAGTGCAGAAATGCAAGAAAACTCAGGAAGGTGTAATATAAGATTTACTGTGCTGGCGTTGATGTTTGTGTCATTGCAGGATCAAGGCAGCTGTCAGATCACAGAGTCTTCTAGAACAGATGTTTGGCTTTGCTTCTGAATTTTAGCAAAGCCAGGCAGACAAGGGAAATATTAAAGAAAGCAGTGGTTCAGCAAGCAAGCCCTGTTGTTTTCCATTCTCCACCCACGGCTCACTGATTAAACGCGTTACCTCAGATCTTGGGCGTATATTGCAAAATACTCAATGACATTATTTAATGTAATTCTGCTTTCAACTTGGAATTTCGCAGGCAAGAACACTGGAGTGGGTTACCATTTCCTTCCCCAAGGGAATCTTCCTGAGCCTACCCAGGGACTGAACCTGGGTCTCTTGCATTTTAGGGGGTCTTCTGCATTGCAGGCCGATTCTTTGCCTGCTGAGCCACGGGGAAATCCCTGACAACCACAGGGTGGAAAGTAAGGCAAGACCATGGAGGGGAGCAGCTGTGGGCGGGAGGAGGCCCCGGGTGTGGGTGGGGTGGCTGGGAACCGCGTTGGCCCTCCCGCCTCTGTGTCTTTGGTTATATCTGAAATTGGTTCGTGAGGGATGGTGCACGCACATCACGTCCTCCCAGTTCTGTCAGGTGCCTGACTGCTGATCTGGGGGCCGTGCCGGGCGGGCCAAGGTGCCCAGCGCTCCCCGCAGGTGTGGTTGGAGCTCACGGCCGGCCAGGCTGTGCTGGAGGCGGGTGCCGGTGGCTCACACAGGCCGTGTGCGTGGCCCCCTCCTCTTCTCGGGCCCACCGAGCTTTGTCCCCATTATATTCCATGTTCTAAAGGACACAACTCAGGGAAATGGAGATGGAGGCGTGGGGGCGGGGCAGGGACAGGGCTCCAGCCCCCATCCCCACCGCCCACCGGCTGGGAAGCTTGCCAGCCCTGCGGTTGGGACGTTGTGGGCTCCCGTGCAGGGTCTGTGGTTGACCGGCTGCGTGGCGGCCGGCCCCTGGCTGTTGGTGCTGAGCTCGCTGTCCACCCTCTCCCCCACCCCCGGACGTAGAGGCCGCAGCTGAGAGCTCAGGCTTCCCATCAAGGTTTGCTCTCTCTGGTGACCAGCCTGTCCTGAAGCCCCCTGGGGCCCCGAGAGTTGCTGTCATCCTTGTCCCTCAGGAAACGTGGGGGTGTTAGGAGCTTGTGTCTGGAGACGGGGGCATGGACCAGTATCCTCCCCTCAGGTAGCTTTGGGCTTCAGAAGGGCTGGTGCTGAGATGCACGCAAGGCTGCTTCCCCCCAGGTCGGGGGCGGTGCTGGGGGAGGAAGGTCACAGGACCACCTCTCTGCTTAGGGAGGCACCAGGCAGACAGGACACGGGGCCAGGGACTTGCCCTCCTAAAGGTGGAGGGAGGGCTGCAGGCAGGATGGACAGACAGACGTCTGTGGCTGGTCTGGCCTTTCCACCCAGTTGCTGGGGCACTTTGCTCCCAGTGGATGACTGGTCTGAGCCCACAGCAGGATGTTCTGATCGGGGGTTAAGACAGCTGGTTTCACGGGGTTGATGAATCTTTGCCCAGGTGTCCTCAGCTACTTCAGGGTCCTTTCTCCTGCTTGGGAAGGGGGTCTGGCTCCCTCCATGCTGTCGTGAGCTGCTCCCCTTCTGGGGATCGGGATTCCTTCCCGAGGGTGCTGGTTTAGTCCCCAATCCCTGCTGCCCACCCACCCCTCGAAGGTGGTGACCCTGGGGCAGGACACACAGGTCTGGGGGGAGAACAGCCCGTGGGTCAGTGTTGCAAAAAAAAAAAAAAAAAGCAGGGTCTTCTTCCTAAGCTTGCAGTTCAAAACTGTTTTTTTCCCCAAAAAACTTTAGTTGAAGCCGACCCCAATTCCTTTTAAAGTTCAGATGAAAACTTGGCCACCTCCCTGGTAAGAGGATGTGGAACTTGTCACTGCCTGGGACCAGTGTTTGAACACAGAACAGAAGCTGAAGCAGAACACGAGAGTTAGAAGTCTGTCCCCCGAGACATGCAGTGTGGAGCGTGTTGGTTTCAAACCTCCAAAGACCCAACCCTGTACCACTGGGGGCAGGATCTCTGTTCCGTGTTCAATTACCGATATTTATCTTCCTGTGCATTTTCCATAAAGATTTCCTAATGTTCTCTTTCTTAACATGTAGTTGTTTTGGGCCACATAACTAATTGAGTTTGTTGTCATCTTGTCCTGAGTTAGGAAAGGTGTTGCCTGTTGGTCATTATTGTGATTTCTTTTTCTCTCCCTTTTACTTGGATTCATTCAAGTCTTTTGAACTTGGTTTCCTATGATTACTGTGGCTTGAATCTCATCCAGCTTCTTGCTAATACCTGCTGTGTCCTAACAAGTAAATACAAGCATTTAAAACCTGAGATGCCAAAAGGGATGTCGGCGAAGTGGGGGGAATCCAGAGTAAAGCACAGAAATGGTTAAGAGGTTGGAAGGTCGACCTGTGAGGAAGCTGTAAAGGAGTCGACTGTGTCTGCCTTGGCAGCAGAAATGCCACGGGGAGTGCTGAGCGTGACGACGCAGAGAGAGACGGCTGCTGGGGCTACAGAGGGCTTTTCATGACCGAGAGAGGAGGGGAGCGTGGAGGAAGGTCTTCTGCGAAGGCGGGCCCGGCGGCGGGGAGGGGGCGTGGGGTGAGTCCGGACGCAGCGGGCAGTGAAGTCGGGTCAGGGATTACGGGCTTACTGAGTGTGCCAACCCGCCCACTCCTCAGGGCAGAGGGGTCCTGTGCCTTCGCCTCTTGCAGAGCACATGCCTTGGGGCCCCCTGCCCCCGCCCCCACCCCCCGGGCATGGTTTCTCCCTGCTCTGCCCTCGTTCCCTGTGAGGACCATTTTTGCCATGCTCCTGGGAGCGATGGCAAGGTGTAGTTGGTGCCATCAACACGCCACGCTGGCGCGGGCACGCCACGCTGACATCCCCCTCTAGGAGGACCCTGCGCCAGCCTGCCAGCACCCGACCCAGTACCGCATGCACCACCCAGTTTTGGCCAGCTCGCAGCAGCTCAGAGCCCCCCGGGGGCCGCTGGACGCAGGTGGAGCCCCAGGGTCCCTGCTGCCTCCCGCGTCCCTTCCCAAGCTCCCAGCAGCCCCACGTGCTACGTCGCTCCTCCAGGCTTCGACTCTGGGGGGGTCTTCTGCCTGGAATCCACCCCCTACTGTCGCCCACCCCCGAGGGAGCCCGTGCTGGTGTCTGAAGCTCAGTGTGGGCAGGGCAGGAAGGCCTCCCAGACCCAGGGGTGTGTCAGAGGTGGCCGCCGTGGGCCCCTCGCTCTGCGGCGTTACCCCCAAGGAGGAGTCAGGATGTGGAAACAGGGTCACACTGGCCCGTAGAGGTAACAGCAGGATGTCACGGGCAGGAGAGGGCGGTGCTGGGCTCTCAGGGACGCCACTCGGTCCACACAGCCCTGAGCAAGTGTGGGGCCCAGCCCGGGCCCTCTGGGAGGAAGGCTGTGACACAGAAGTCTCGGTCAGCACAGCGCTGGAATTCCTAGCGACCCTGGGCCATGGCCTGGACATGAGGGTCAGGGTCCGACCTGCACAGGATGGTCTGGGGAGGCCGAAGGGACGGTGGGAGCAGCGGAGGTCCTGCACCAGACCAGCCTGACTCCTGGGGGCTCCTCGTCCGCAGTCGGCCTCTGCTGACCCGGCCGGCGAAGGTGTTTAATGGGACTGTGGGGGGAGCCGATGAGACCCCCTTCCCGTCAAATGTGTCATGCACTCCCCGGGTGGTCCGCGGCCTGCGAGTCTTTTGCATGCGCAGCTCTCAGGAGACCCTAGTTTCTCTGCTAATGTTATGTAAGCTCCCCATCTCATCCTTGGAATTCTTTAGCAAAAAGAGAGCAAGGAAGAAAAGAAGCCTCAGAAACACGATCACTCAGCCAGTAGATCCTGCAGGCTCACTGCTCTCTGGCATCCTGCCCTTCAGCAGGACCCGTCCGCCAGGACCGTCCCACCCCCCTCTCCCCGTGTATCTTCACCCATCTTCCTGTGCCCACTCCCAGAGGAGCGGGGCTTCAAACACTCACCGTGTTCCTGCTTCCCTTAGCTGTGTCCAGTCCCTATGCTGTTTATTTACAGTGCTCGTTAATTTATAAATATCTGTACACAGAGAATACTCGACACAAAATAAGCATTGTTACGACCACAGACAGCACTGAAATCAGGAAGACATGCCGAGTCTGGGAGGCGTCTTGTCTGCAGGTCAGGATGACCTTTGCCCTTGAGGTCCTTCCAGGTGGACACTGGCCCGAGGCCCTCTCGGTGTTTCTCCCCACAGCTCGGAAGGATCCAGAACCACTTCCATCACCTGTTACAGGTGATCACATTTTTAAAGATTACACTCCATTTATAGTTATTATCAAATATAGGCTACATTCTCTTCCTATATGATATATCCTCATAGCTTATTTATTTTATACATAGTGGTTTGTGCCTCTTATTTCCTACTGCTGTCTGGCCCCGCCTCCTTCCCACCCCCACGGTTACCCACTAGTTTGTTCTGTGTCTGTGAGTCTGCTTCTGCCTTATGATAGTTCAGTTCAGTCGCTCAGTCGTGTCCAACTCTTTGTGACTCATGGACTGCAGCACGCCAGGCCTCCCTGTCCATCACCAACTCCTGGAGCTTACTCAAATTCATGTCCATCATGTCAGTGATGCCATCCAACCGTCTCGTCCTCTGTCATTCCCTTTTCCTCCCGCCTTCAATCTTTCCCAGCATCAGGGTATTTTCCAGTGAGTCAGTTCTTCCCATCAAGTGGCTGGAGTATTGGAATTTCAGCTTCAGCATCTGTCCTTCCAATGAACATTCAGGACTGATCTCCTTTAGGATGGACTGGTTGGATCTCCTTGCAGTCCAAGGGACTCTCAAGAGTCTTCTCCAACACCACAGTTCAAAAGCATCATTTCTTTGGCACTCAGCTTTCCTTACAGTCCAACTCTCACATCCATACGGAACTATTGGAAAAACCTTAGCGTTGACTGGATGGACGTTGGTGGGTAAAGTAATGTCTTTGTTTTTTAATATGCTGTCTAGGTTGGTCATAGCTTTTTTTCCAAGGAGCAAGTGTCTTATAATTTCATGGCTATAGTCACCATCTGTAGTGATTTTGGAGCCCAAGAAGATAAAGTCTGTCACTGTTTCCACTGTTTTCCCATCTGTCTGCCATGAAGTGCTGGGACTGGATGCCTTGATCTCAGTTTTTTGAATGTTGAGGTTTTAAGCCAACTTTTTCATCTCTTCTTTTCACTTTCATCAAGAGGCTCTTTAGTTCTTCACTTTCTGCCATAAGGCTGGTGTCATCTGCATATCTGAGGTTATTGATATTTCTCCCGGCAATCTTGATTCCAGCTTGTGCATCCTCCAGCCTGGCATTTTGCATGATATACTCTGCACAGAAGTTAAATAAGCAGGGTGACAATATACAGCCTTGACTTACCCCGTTTCACAATTTGGAACCAGTCCATCGTTCCATGTTGCGTTCTAACTGTTGCTTCTTGAGCTGCATACAGGTTTCTCAGGAGGCAGGTAGGCGGTCTGGTATTCCCATCGCTTTAAGAATTTTCCAGTTTGTTGTGACCCACACAGTCAAAGGCTCTGGCGTAGCCAGTAAAGCAGAAATAGCTGCTTTTCTTGAACTCTCTTGCTTCTTTTATGATTCAGTGGATGTTGGCAATTTGATCTCTGATTCTTCTGCCTTTTCTCAATCCAGTTTGAACATCTGGAAGTTCTCAGTTCATGCAGTGTTGAAGCCTGGCTTGGAGAATTTTGAGCATTACTTTTCTAGCATGTGAGATGAGTACATTGTGTGGTAGTTAGAGCATTCTTTGGCATTGCCCTTTCTTTGGGATTGGGATGAAGCCTGACCTTTTCCAGTCCTGTGGCCACTGCTGAGGTTTCCAAATTTGCTGGCATATTGAGTGCAGCAGTTAAACAGCATCACCTTGTAGGACCTGAAATAACTCAGCTGGAATTCCATCACCTCCACTAGCTTTGTTCATAGTGATGCTTCCTAAGGCTCACTTGACTTAGGACTCCAGGATGTCTGGTTCTAGGTGAGTGATCACAGCATCGTGGTTATCTGCGTAGTTAAGATCTTTTTTGTTTAGCTCCTCTGTGTATTCTTGCCACCTCTTCTTAATATCTTCTGCTTCTGTTAGGTCCATACCATTTCTGTCCTTTATTGTGCCCATCTTTGCATTAAATATTCCCCTTGATATCTCTAATTTCCTTGAAGAGATCGCTAGTCTTTCCCATTCTATTGTTTTCCTCTATTTCTTTGCATTGATCACTGAGGAAGGCTTTCTTCTCTCTCCTTGCTGTTCTTTGGAACTCTGCGTTCTTCAGATAGGTATATCTTTCCTTTTCTCCTTTGCCTTTCATGTCTCTTCTTTTCCTAGCTATTTGTAAGACCTCCTGAGACAACCATTTGCCTTTTTGCATTTCTTTTTCTTGGGAATGGTCTTGGCCATTGCCTCCTGTATGGTATCACGAACCTCTGTCCATAGTTTATCAGGCACTCTGTCTATCAGATCTAATCCCTTGAATCTATTTGGTACTTCCACAGTATAATTGTAAGGGATTTCATTTATGTCATACCTGAATGGTCTAGTGGTTTTCCATACTTTCTTCAATTTAAGTCTGAAGTTTGCAATAAGGAATTCATGATCTGAGCCATAGTCAGCTCCTGGTCTTGTTTTTGCTGACTGTATAGAGCTTTTCCATCTTTGGCTGCAAAGAATATAATCAGTCTGATCTCAGTATTCACAGTCTGGTGATGTCCATGTATAGGGTCTTCTCCTGTATTGTTGGAAGAGGGTGTTTGCTACGACCAGTGCGTTCTCTTGGCAACACTCTGTCAGCCTTCGCCCTGCCTCATTTTGTACTCCAAGGCAAAGCTTTACTCCAGGTATCGCTTGAATTTCTACTTTTGCATTCCAATCCCCTGTGATTAAAGGACATCCTTTTTTGGTGTTAGTTCTAGAAGGTCTTGTAGGTCATCACAGAACCATTCAACCTCAGCTTTGTTGACATTAGTGATTGGGGCATAGACTTAGGTTATTGTGATATTAAATGGTTTGCCTTGGAAATGAACAGAGATCATTCTGTCATTTTTGAGACTGCACCCAAGTACTGCATTTCAGACTCTCTTGTTGACTGTGAGAGCTACTCCATTTCTTCTAAGGGATTCTTGCCCACAGTGGTAGATATAATGGTCATCTGAATTAAATTTGCCCATTTCAGTCCATTTTAGTTCACTGATTCCTAAATGTTCATTCCTAAATGTCCGTGTTCACTCTGTCCATCTCCTGTTTGACCACGTCCAGTTTACCTTGTTTCATGGACCTAACATCCCAGGTTCCTGCGCAATATTGTTCTTTACATCATCAGACTTTCCTTCCGTCATCAGTCACATCCACAGCTGGGCGTTGCTTTCACTTTGGCTCCGTCTCCCACAGGTCTGTTTTGTTTTTTAGATTTCACATATAAGGGGTTCTGTGGAGTGTTTGTCTTCTCTGATTTATTTCACTAGGCGTTACGTTCTCCAAGTCCATCCGTGTCGTTGTGCATGGCAAAGTTTTATCCTTTCAATATCTGGGTAATATTCCATTCTTTATATCGAACACACCCCACATCTTTATGCATTTACCTGTCTGTGACAGTTAGTACACTTCTGCATCTTGGCAATTGTAAATTATGTTGCAGTGAATGTTGGGGTGCGTGTGTCTTTTCTAAGTAGTGTTTTCATTTTCTTCAGGCAGATACCCAGAAGCAGAATTGCTGAATCATATATTAACTCTATCTTTATTTGTTTGAGGAACCTCTGTACTGTTCACAGTGGCCAAACCAACGTCCGCTCCCACAGAAGTGTCGAGGGCTCCTTCCACACTCTCTCCCACGTTTGATACTTGTAGGCTTTTTTTTTCAGACTGCCATTCTGACAGGGATGAGGTTGTATCTCATTGTGGTTTTGACTCGTTTTTCTCTGAATATGTTGGGCATCTTTCCTGTGCTTGTTGTCCATCTGTGTGGCTTCTTTGGGAAAATGGCTATTCAGATCTTCTGCTCATTTTTTAATTGAGTTGCTTGCTATTTGGATACTAAGTTAATGTGATTTGTTTATATATTTGGGATATTAACCTGTTATTGGTTATACCATTTGCAAATGTTTTCTCCCATTAAGTAGGTTGTCTTTTTGTTTTGTTAATGATTTACTTTAACAGAAGCTTTTAAGTTTAATTAGATCCCACTTGTTTATTTTTGCTTTTATTTCCTTTGCCTTAGGAGACAGATCCAAAACATACTGCCATGGTTTATGTCAGAGTGTTGTGCCTATTTTCTTCTGAAGTTTTATGGCTTCTGGTCTCACACCTAAGTATTTGATCCATTTTGAGTTTCTCTTGTATATGGTGTTAGACAGTGTTCTAATTTCATTCTTCTACATGAAGCTGTCCAGTGTTCCCGACCCCACTTGCAGAAAAGACTGTCGTTTCTCCATGGTGGAGTCTTGCCTCCTTGGTCATAGATTAATTGACCAACGTATCTGAGTTTATTTCTGGGCTTTCTGTCCTGCCCCACTGACCTGTGTGTCTGGGTTGGGCCAGTACCACGCTGCTTTGATTACTGTAGCTTTGTGGTGTAGTCTGGAGTTAGGGAGCATGGTACTACCAACTCTGTTCTTCCTTTATCAAGGTTGCTTTGGCTATTCAGGGTCTTTTGTGTTTCTATATAAATTTTGGAATTTTTTGTACTAGTTTTGTGAAAAATACTACTGGTATTTTGCTAGGGGTTGCATTGAATCTGCAGATTGTCTTGGGTGTTATGGTCATTTAAACAATATTAATTCTTCCGATTCACGAGCACAGCGTATCTTGCCATCTGCTTCTGTTGTCTGCAGCCTCTTTCACTAATGTCTTAAAAGTCTCCTGACTTTTGTATATCCTTAGGTTAGTTTTCCCCAGGTAATTTATTTTTTGGATGTGGTTATAAATGGGATGTTTCCTTGATTTCTCTTTCTGTTAGTTCATTGTGTACAGAAATGGAGCCGATTTCTATATATTAATTTTGTATCCTGCAGCTTTACTGAATTCGTTGATGAGCCCTAGTATTTTTTTTTTTTGGTGGCATCTTTAGAATTATCTGTGTACAGTATCATGTTATCTGCAAACACTGACAGTTTTACATCTTCCTTGCCAATTTGATTGGCAAGGGATTTTTTAAAATTGTTAATGTTGTCTGATTGCTATGGCTAGGACTTCCAAAACTGTGTTGAATAAAAGTGGTGAGAGTAGGTATCCTTGTCTTGTTCCTGATCTTAGAGGAAATGCTTAGTTTTTCATCCTTGAGTATGATATTAGTGATTATCTTAAATGGCCTTGATTATGTGAGATATATTCCCTTTATGCTCACATTTGGGAAAGTTTTTTTTTTATCATAAATAGATGTAAATATTGAATTTTGTCAGAAGCTTTTTCTGCATCTATTGAGATTATCATGGTTTTTAATCTTCAGTTTGTTAACATGGATTGATTTGGAGCTACTGAAAAATCCTTATATTTCTAGTATAAATCCCACTTGACCATGGTGTATGATTTTTTAAATGTATTGTTGGATTTGGTTTGCTAAGATTTTGTTGATGATATTTGCATCTGAATTCATCATGGATATGGGCCTGTAATTTTCTTTTTTGTATATCTTTGTCTGGTTTTGAGATCAGGTTGATGCTTATCCCAGAATGAGTCTGGAAACATTCTTCCCTCTGTAATTTTGTAGAATAGTTTAAGGAGAGGCATTAACTCATCTGTCGTGTGGAATTCACCTATGAAACTATCTGGTCCTGCATTTTTGTTTGTTGGGAGTTTTTAAAATAACTGATTCAGTTTCATTACTGGTAATTGGTCTGTTCATACTTTTTACGCTTCCTGGTTCAGTTTTGGAAGACTGTACATTTCTCAGAATTTTTCCATTTCTTCTAGACTGTCCCTTTTTTGGCATATAGTTGTTTGTAGGAGTCTCTTATGATCCTCTGTGTGTCTATGGCATAGATTGTAACTTCTGCTTTCCTATTTCTGATTTTATTGTTCTTTCTTCTTTTTCTAGTTCCTTTAGGTATAATGCTGTGTTGTTTATTTGAGATTTTTCTTGTTTCCTGAGACCAGCTTTATCACCCTAAACTTCCCTTTTAGCATTGCTTTTACTATATCTCATAGATTTTGGATCATTATGTTTCTGTTTCATTTGTCTCTAGGTATTTTTTATTTTCTCTATGATTTCTTCAGTGATTCATTGGTTGTTTTGTAGCACATTATTTGGTCTCCATGTGTTTGAGTTTTTTGAAGTTTTTTTCTTATAGTTGATTTCTAGCCTCAGAGCATTGTGGTCAGAAAAGATGTCAGATATGATTTTAATCTTTTTAAATTTATGGAGACTTGTTTTATGGCCTAGCATGTTATCTGTCCTGGAGAATGTTTCATATGCCATTGAAAAGGATATGGATTTGGCTGCTTTTGGATGTAATGTTCTTTATATATCAATTAATCTCATTTGGTCTAACGTGTCACTTAAGGGCTGTATTGATTTTCTGTCTGGATGTTCTGTCTTTGGATGTAAGTGGATGTTGAAGATTGTGTTACTGTCCATTTTTGCCTTTATGTCAGTTAATTTTCCCTTTATGTATTTAGGCACTCCTATGTTGGTTGCTTATATATTTACAGTTGTTATATCTTCTTGGATTTTGATCATTTGATCATTTTGTAGTGTCCTTTTTGTCTCTCGGAACAGTCTGGTTTAAAGACCATTTTATATAAATATTGTCAACCTGGTTTTTTTTTTTGATTTCTAGTTACATGTAATACCTTTCCCATCCCCTCACTTTCAGTTTCTGTGTGTCTTTAAATTTGAAGTGGTCTCTTGTTGACAGCTTATATATGGGTCTTGCTTTTATAGCCATTCAGCCAGTCTGTGCTTTTAGTTGTAGCATTTAGCCCATTCTCATTTAAAGTAATTGTTAATATGTATGTTTTTACTGCCATGTTGATATTTGTTTTGGGGTGTTGTAGTTCATTTTTATTCCTTTATTCTTCAGTTCTCTTCTCTTGTGATTTGATGATGATTTTTAGTATTATGTTTGGATTCCTTTCTCTTGTATATATATGTACCTATTACAGATTTTTGGTTTGGGGTTACCACGAGGTTTATATATAGCCAGCTATTTAGATATGTGATTGTTTCAAGTTGCCACTTCTTAATTTCAGATATGTTTAACAATCCTGCATTTGTGCTCTCTTCCCCTCATAATGACTGTTTTTGATATCACATTTTTCATCTATTTATTTTGTTTATCTCTTAACTACTTGTGGATATAAATGATTTTACTACTTTTGTCATTAACCTTCCTACTAGCTTTTTGTGTGGATGATTTATTACCTTTACTGTATATTTGTCCTAATCAATGAACTTTTCCTTTCATAATTATTGTATTTCTAGTTGTAACCTTTTCTTTTTCATTTAGAAGAGTCCCTTTATCATTTATTATAAAGCTGGTTTAGTGATGCTGAATATTTTAGCTTTTTCTTGTCTGTAAAATTTTTAATCTCTCCATCAAATCTGAATGAGAACCTTGCCAAGTAAAGTATTGTTGATTGTAGATTTTTCCTTTTCATCATTTTAAATACATGTGCCACATGCTTCTGGTCTGCAGAGTCTCCGCTTCACAGTCAGCCGGTGGTCAGCGGGCTACAAGGCGGTTCCCTTGTTGTTATTGCTTGCTTTTCTCTTGCTCCTTTTTATCTTTAGTTTTTGTCGTTTAAAACACTGTGTTTCTCGGTGCATTCCTGTTTGGTCTAATCCTGTTTGGGACTCTCTGCTTCCTGGACTTGGGTGACTGTTTCCTTTCCCAGGCTGGGGAAGTTTTCCAGCTATTATGTCTTCAAATATGTTTGCAGCCCTTTTCTCTCTGTCTTCTCCTTCTGGGACCTCTATAATATGAATATTCATATGCATGATGTTGCCCCAAAGTCTCTTAAATTGTCCTCATTTCTTTTCATTCTTTATCTTTTTTTCTCTTCAGCAGCAGTGATTTCCACTACTCTGTCTTCCAGTTCACTAATCCCTTCTTCTAAATAACTTAGTCTACTACCGACTCCTTCTAGTGTATTTTTCATTTCGGTTATTGTATTCTTCATCTCTGTGCTTTATGTTTTCTAACTGTTTTTTAAGAACATCTGACTTCTCACTTAGTGCATCCATTCTCCTCCCGAGTTCCTTGGTCATCTCGATTTTACCCTTAGCTCTTTATCAGGTGGGAGGCCTGTCTCCACTTCATCTGGTCCTTTTCTCTGTGTATATGGCGTTATTTCTGTTTCTGACCTCCTGTCTTCATTGCCTGCTGTGGAAGTCTGGTGTGAAAGTCTCTGTCTTGACCAGATAATCGGAACTTTGCAGGAACCCTCCAAGGACTCTGGGCCAGTGATGGCCACACCTTCCATGGGTACCCAAGAGCCCGCATTGCAGGGATGCTGGGGAGGATGTGCCATCGCTTGGGCTTGAATCCACTTGATTCCTGTCTTCACAGTGCTGTTTCTGCAATGAGAGGAAACAGAGGAAAGCAACTTACTGAGAGGTCGTTTGTTGGCACAAATGAGTCATGTTTGTCTGCCGTCTCTGAGTCAGGTTGCCTGGCCAATCGGCTGCTTGCGTGTCAGTTAGGAAAGATGGTATGTTCATACTTGGGGCGGACGTGGTGCATATGGGCCTCAGGGACCTTCTGTGTGAGGTCAGATTGCTGACGCTTGAGTTGGAGGGACCATGGGACTCTGTCTCTCCCACCTTGCTTCCCCATCCAGCTCCATGCCCTGCTTTTTTCTTAGCTTTATTAGGAAATCATTGACAAACAACATTAAAATATATGATGGTTTGACATATGTATGCATTGTGAAACTGTTCTCCAAATGAAGTTAATTAGCACTTCCATCACCTCACGTCGTTACCTCCTACACTTTTCTTGGTGAGAATGCTTTGCAGGCTACTCTCTTGTTACCCCATTTCGAGGACATGACTCAGTGTGATTAACCAGTCTGCACTGCATCTGCAGAACACCCTGCCACTCACTCCTAGGGTGGGGCCCCGCTGACCCCTGGGAGGGCCCTCCACAAGGACCTGGTGTCCAGATCCAGGAGCGAGGGTAACTGCCCACACCCTGCCCCTTTCTTGGTACCTGACTGGTTCCTCAATCACTGTCCATACACTGTAACATGAACTTAGGCAGAATTGGGGCAGGTAATTTGAGAAATGAGAAAAAGAGCATAAATCCTTCTGAGGCACTCCAAAACCAAACCTAATCCAGAGGTGGCCACCCCTCCAGGATGGCCTCTCCTCGGAACTGGACTCGCCATGTGAAAGCAATGGGGCAGTGCCAGTGCGGCCAGGAGACCTCTCTGTGTCCTGGGTCTGGGTCTTCACCCAGCCAGAGGTCCACCCTGTCCCCAGCCTGGCTGCTGGGCGCTGACTCAGCTGGCTCTCAGGACCATCCCTCTCCCTGACTCGAGGATGGCCTCTCTGTCTTATGTTCCTCATCGGGAAAATCAACAGTGGATAATTATCACGACCTTTCTTCTCTAACAAGTTTAAGCCACACTTGTCAGGAGGCGCTGGCGTTCATCTGCAAATGAACCTTTCTGTAATTCTGAGGCGGAAAACGCATTTCAAGAGACACCATCCCGCCCTTTGCCTTGGTGCTTGTGAACATTATTAATCTGATTTAAGTGAAAATTATCCTTTATATTGCTTCCCACATATGCACATTTTTCCCTTTAAAATTGGTAGGTTATACCAAATGCTATGTTTTCCTTTCCTGCAACGATGTATAGGGCTGTTTTAACACAGATTAGTCCAAGTGCAATAGCGAAGCTCTGTAGGTGGTGAAACTCACTTATCATTTGTATGATTAGTTTCACCTTGTAGCTGTGTCTCCGAAAATGCAATTAACAGTTTCATATTCAGCTTAGCCAGCTTTTATTTCTGCTGCGTGCTGTGCAACATTTGCATCATAAAAAAAACTAATTGGTAAACACAGTCTTGCCAGCTTCTCTGCAATCCACCCAATTCTCTTCACGTTAATTGGCTCAGCTTCAACACACCCTGGGTGGAATTTCAAAGGCTGCTGCAGATGAGAGAGCTCGCGAGCACTTGTGTTTCGCAGAACCGACTCCAAGGAGACTGGGGGAAAGTATTTTAAATTAACGCCGAATACAGGCAACTCTTGTCCAGCCGTTGCCATGGAGACCATTTTGTCTGCTAATCTGATGGGGGTGTGTGTGTTTACTGGGATTGGTCCCCAGTGACCTTCAGAGAGGAAGTGGGCTCTGAGGGCCCCCTGCCCTTGGCCACTGAGGGAGGACCCGGGACCCCCGTGTGCCTCTCAGAGGCGTCCTCTCTGCCCCAGCTCAGCCCGGGAGTGCACGGCCAGTCTGCCCACGCTTGGCCCCAGAGAGCAGCGCTGCAGTGGAGACACATCCACCCCCCAGAGGCATGGTTCCCTCTGCGGGACCGTCGCCGGCTGTCCCCTCCTCTCCATGTCCCTCCTGTGAGCGTTCACGGCATCAGATGGCGCCGTAGAGATACCTCTGTGTTTTCTTCCTCGCGGAGAAATGTCGATGGTTGGCCGGAAAGGGCCTGGTCTTGAAAGCCGTTCTTAATTCCTCGAGTGGAGGCCGGCCCGTGGGACAGGTGTGCTGTGTCTTCCGCGGAGGCTCATGGGGCCTGAGCGGCTGTGGCGAACGTCCGCTCAGGGTCGTTCCCTTCCGCCCCGAGGCATTCAGCAGTGCCTGGTGATGGGAGAGTCCGCCGGCCTTAAAATTAGACTCTTGTCTTCTCTGCTGTCCTGCCCTCCTTCCCGCCCCGTCCCTCCCCGTGGCTCCTCCCCTCCCCCCTTGTAGACCCTAGACTCTGCGCTGCTCTGTCTTAATTGCCAGGATCTAAGGAATAGATGTTTGCCCTGACGGTTTACCGTGAGGCCTGTCAGACAATTGTAATAGACATATTTGTTGTTTGCTTTGAATTCATATAAATAGCTTTTTTGCTTCATCGCAGAAAACAAGGAAGAAAGACCCCATATATTCAGCTTCCTTTGGAAGTGGATTCTAACACGTGGATGGGGAGTGAGGGGCGGATGGGTGGTGGAAGCCGATGCTGTCCCTGCTGTGGGCAGGTGAGAGTGGAAGGAAGTGTGAGATGGGGTCACAGTGCAAGGAGGCAGAACCAGAACGGATCCAGACCGAGCACACGGGGTCTCCAGCGCCCATGCTCCCCATCAGCGGTCGAAGGTCGTGCCTCACCCCATCTCTTGCAGAGATGCAGCTCATGCTCCAGGCCTGTCCTCGCTCTCTCGTTTGTCACAGCTTTTCTAAAATACTTTGAGTGCGGCTTCATTAATAGACTAGGAATTCACTCGTTTTAGTATTTTAGGTTACAAACCAAATGAGCAAATGAGGACAAGTGGAGAAAAGGTAACTGAAGCTGTTATGGTTTAGAGAAGCTCGAAGATAGACAGGCCGGTCACTGGGTCCAACACAAAGACAGCTGGGGCCGGACTGGTACTAGGCCCTGCTTGTACAATCAGTCCAGCTATGTGCGGGGCTCCCTGGGCATTTGGAGCTAGAATATTTTCTTTTGCTCTGTCCAAACCTCCAATTTCAGCTCTCCACTTTTCTCTGTGGAATTTGTAAGGTAAAAGGGAAGAGAAAAAGATTAGAAGGGGGAAAATTTGAAAAGTTTTATTATATTAAAAATTAGGAAATGAAAATAAGTTTTTTAATTTAAAAAAGTTTTCATGAAAAACAGTAGCCTTAGCTTATCTTTTTCAGAACAAAGGGAAAGATAGATGAATGTCATAGAAGTATACAATGGATGGATGGATGGATAGATGGATGATGGGCGAATGTATGAGTGGGTGGGTGGATGCCTTGATGGATGGATGGGTAGGTGGATGGATGGGTAGATGGATGGATGGATTGATGAATGGATAGATGATGGATGGATGGGTAGGTGGATGGATGGGTAGATGGATGGATGGATTGATGAATGGATAGATGATGGATGGATGGGTAGGTGGATGGAT
>CM035270.1:111834620-111854977 GCA_020226075.1 Hydropotes inermis | reverse complement strand
CCCGAGCACCCGGCCGGCTTGTGGGTCTGGTGGCTGCTCAGATGCTAATATTTTTTAATGTCAAGTCATACCACCTAGAAAAAAATCTATTTTCTTCTACGTCCTTGGACTTAACCTGGACTGCTGCACTGATATGGGAAACCTGCTCTTCAGAGAAACCTGAATCTATTTAAGTGTGATGGAAAATCTTGTGAGCCGCCTGTAATACATTGTGGGAAAATGAGTGCGCTGGCCGTCGGAAAGTGGTCCCTGTGATAAACGCGGCCCGTTGGAAGCGCATCGCAACGATCAATGATCGGGGTCAGAGCGGGGACTGGGGGAGGCGGGGCCGAGACCCGGCCCCGCGGCTCGTGGGAGGGCGCCCTGCCCTCCTGGGCGCTGCGGCTCCTCCACCGGGAGCTGCCGACTCCTTGTCTGTTTATCTCCTTCAAGGAGCCTGTGTGGCAGATACAGAAAAGGCTTTCCAGTGCCTCCTAAATGAAGACGTCCTGGGTCGTTTTATTTGGTGTTCATTCCTAACACTTAGGTGTTTGCAGTGATCAAGTCTAGACTCTGGAGACACCCGCACGATTGTTTGGAACCCACAGGACACTGATCTGCCGTGACCCCGGGGTCCCCAGGCTCCTGGTGTAGCTTGGCCTCTGTCTCTGGCCTCTGCCCTGGGCCCACCTCCCTCTCCCCCTCCCCTGAGCCCGGCTGGGATGAGAGCGGAGCCTGCCTCCACAGGTGTCTTCCAGGGGAAGTCAAGTCTGGCTTTTATTTTAGCTTCTGTGTGTTATTTAATGTGTGTGGAGAACCTCACAGTGTGAACCATGACTTCACCAGGACTGAGTGGACACGGGGCTGTGAGGTTGTTCTGGTGGACCCGCATCCTGACACTGCTGGACAGCTCAGCATCCCACCCAAACTTCCCCTGCAATTCCTGCCTCCACACCCAACGTGGGCCAGCATTCAGGATCAGCTCCCGACCCTGCTTACTCCTTAGCACAACCCGCTCTCTTCGTGTTGAAGGAGGGTTCTTCCCCAGGACTTTACTGTTTTTCTTTAATGTAACATAACACTGTGTTTTATTTTCATTGTTCTCATTTTTAGGATTGTTTCTTGCAGCAGTCATGCTGCTTTTCATGAATAGTGGTATGTACTTTTCCTATAGTACTAATTTATTCAATTAAAAGGAGACTTAGAAGACATCATGGACAGAGTAGCTCACGGGTGGGTGAAAGACCCAAGGAGCAGGATCCACAGGTTTATTCTGTTTATTCTAAACACCCACCTGGAGTCTCCCGTGTGCCGGGTCAGTGTGCCGTGACCACAGGCACCTCTGTGGGCTTCAGTCTCTGCGTTCGTAGAATGAAGGGATTGGATGCTGGCCGCTTGGGCCTTTATCTGCTCCAGATTCCCGTGATTTTAAAGACTCTAAAGCTAGCGATGTTCCAGTTCTGCCCGAGGCCTCGTGGTAGAAGCTGCTCAACAGGTGATAACGAGTCAAGTGGTTCAGCCGCCCCAGCACGATGGCTCCTGGCTGTGTGTGAGGTCATCTCATAGCTCCTCATACGTGCCTCTCACATGCAGGTATGCTCGCCTCTCTTGTCGGTGCTGGAGTCCATGGCCACATTTCTGGGAGGGGCCTCATCCACGGGGGCTCAGGAGTCGCCCTCACTGAGGGACCCGGTGGGACGGCCAGCTGGAGCTTCTGCTCCCAGTATCTGGGCTCAGGGCCTGCTACTTACATGTCTCCCAGGACTTTGCTCAGGAGGGAAGCTGGCTTGCAACTCATAGAAGACATGCTTGCTGTGTCCCACACAGAAGGAATGATTAAAAAAGAGCAGAAGGAGGATGGAGTCTTCGAGACCACAACGATGGCTCTGACGGTGATTGAGTCTTCAACACTGTACACATTCCTCTCCGGCCAAGGCCTTCCATAGCATCATGGCATTTCTCGTCTCTAATCACTAGTGCTGTATGTCAGTATCTTTTATTTCTTTCCCATTTTGAGTGACACAGTGTGATATGTCTAATGACAACTAGAACAAATTCTGGTAATGAGGTCACCTTGGGCCTGTATTACTGTCTGACTGCTGTTTTCCATAGAAATTATTTGTGAAGCACCCCACGTGCTCAGAATAACTTCCTCTACATAAGTGTGGGTGTCGACAGGCAGATATGGTAAAACTCGCAAGATACAAATGGCTTGCTTTGGCCTCTCCAGTTTAGAGTGTAAATTGGTCTGTAATGAGACAGCTTCTGCTTTCATCGAAAGGAAAGAGTGATTGGTTGTGATTAAGTTATTTAGTGTCCTTTAGATGCAGGCTTCTTAAGCAGGATGTACTGAGTGGTTTAAATGTCAATTGGGCCCAGAACATCTTATTAATTTTTTAAGAGGGAGTTTTTAGTGAGCATATACCATGCTTCCAGAATACTTGCAAGAACTGTAGTCAACACGGGGGTCTGGGAGGGACAGAAGGGCGCCGTGGGGACCTGGGGAGGTGGGCAGGACTTGGGGAGGGAGTGGGGTGGGCCCTCCATCAGGGCGCAGGGCAGAGGGTGCTGTGGGCCAGGACCAAGCAGGACGAAGGGCCGGGGGATGGGGACCATGAGGAGCCACGGCAGGTCCCAGGGGCTGGGAAGGTGGAGTGTGCCTGGGGCCGAGCGTTGCCCAGGCGTGAGAGCTGCCCCGGCGGACATGAGTGTTGTACCGGCCACACTGTGCTGCAGGCATGTGGGACGTGCGACACCACTCGAGGGTGGGGGCGCCGGCCTCTGGAGGGGCTGCTCGGAGGCCAGAGTCACGGAGGTGTCAGGGGGACCCGGCTGCTTCCTCCCTCACCTGGACGCCGCGTGCAGGGTGATGAGGGAGCCCGGGGTGTCCTCGGACGCCGCTTCGGACACTGGCTCCGCAGGCCCCCTTGTTTGTGCTCAGCACGCAGCTGCCTGTAAACCAGAGCTGAGGTCTAATCCTGAGTGCCAGGCAGCACCTGCTGAGCTCCCGGCCACTCTCACAACCCGGGACCCGTCTCATCCGCACCGTGTGAACAGCACCTGTCAGGGGCCAGGGCCACACCGAGGTGATCAGGGCAGCGGCCAGCCAGGTCTGTGTGCAGACACCCACAAACATGGCCATCTCGCCCCTGCACACACACGTGTGCACACACGTGCACGGACACATGCATGCCCACCTTGTGCACGCGCACATGCGCACACACTGGCCGCTGCCCTTGCCGGGTGCAGGCCCGCCGGGGACCGCATGGCCGTAACTGAAGGCCCTCTGCTAGGTGGAAGGTGGCGCGTGCGTGAGCGGGCACATCCTCTGAAACCACGTTTCAGGCTCTCCTGTGTCAGGTTCGTGAGGACAGCGCTTGCGCTCCTGTCTCCTGAGTGTGACTCGCAGGTCTGGGTGAGGCCGAAGTTTGCGTTTCTGTTCCCAGGTGATGCCTGTTTAGAGGCTATACTCGGAATACCTCTGCTTTAAGAAACCTATGAAAAACTGCTTCACTTGATCAGGGAGCAACAATTACCTTAACTTGAGGTCTTCATGTCATAACTGTGCCGTTCTGAAAGTGTTGTCCATTAATCAGCTTGGCCTTGGGCCACTTGTGATGCCCAAGCAGTTCAGGAGCAAACCCTGCTGATGCAACGGATATAGGTGCTGAGAAGTTATGTGCCAGAAGGACTTCAGAACACTGGATCATTAAGTCCTCTGGTGTACTGATTTTGTCTAATTTTAAAACTGAATTATTAAAAAATAAAGAAATAGAAGGACTTCCTGGTTAAGTCAAAGGGAAAAACTCCTTTTAAAACAAAGAAAATGATTATTTTTTAGAAAGTAGTTATTGTTTTTTAAAAATCTTCTCTTTTATCCATGGTTGGAGTCAGATTTCTTTCTGTGTTAAAGTTTGCAAGCTGAGTTTATTCCAGTGAGTGCCATCTATAAACGGAATACACTTCTACCACCCACTTTCCATCAGCACAGGGTGGCCTCAGAGGCGCCCGTCACACCTCGGTTTGCAGGGCTTCCTTGGAATCTCCGTGGGGCTCTTGCAGGACATGAGGTCACTCCTTGGGTAAAGTCTGCTTATACAGTGAACCTTGGCACATGTTTTCTGCGTGTTCATAATCCAGACATTTTGCCTGAAGACTGTGCCGTGGGGAGGCTGGGGCTCAGGGGCGTGCATGGGGCCTGGGACTGAGTGGCCCTCCGTGACCCCGAGGACCTCAGCATATGTTTTCCCGCCTCTTGGGTCAATTCTAGTCATTAGAACGTCTTCGTCTGTGTTGTTTGTACAGACTCAGAAAGAAGAGAACACCTTCACTCTCTCATTTCAACCAAAAGCCCAGGGTAGAAATTACTGTTTTTAAAAACATCTGCTATTTTACCTATGACTGGAGTCAGAATTTTGCGTGTTTAAAATGTCTTAGCTAACTTGTTGATCTCAGGAGAGCAGATGCTGGCTGGTCATGTAATTGCCTTGCTCTCAGCTTCTCCATAGAGGGAACCTCCCCGACTCCTGGGCCACTGTGGGCTCAGTGCTGACCCTGCGTGGAACCAAAGATCTGCTAAGCTGGATGGTTCTAGCTCAGAGTTGCTTAGGAGTCAAGCTGCGCCTGAGGGCTTGACTAGGGCTACTTCTGAAGTGACACCTTCACACACCTGTTGGCTGAAGGCCTCAGCTCCTCACTGCACAAACCTCTCAGAGGGATGTCCATGGCAGGGCGCTGGCTGTCCCCGAAGCAAGTGATCCTGGGCATAAAGAGCCAGCAGGAAACCACAGCACCTTGGAGACCTCATCTTGTCCATTTTATTCTATTCACTGGACATGGATTTTAGGTCCAGGTCACATTCCACAAGAAGGGAGTTTGACTCCTCCTCTTGAAGGGAGCAGCATTGAGCAATCTGTGGACATCATAGAAACACCACACATGCTGATGATAAATCCAGGAACTGAAAATATAACACTCCTCTGCAGGCAGCTACCTGGGAGAGGATGCCAGCTTTTCTATGTGGCGAGTGAGTAACCTTAGACAGGTTTCCTCATTTCTCCACCTACAGAACGCAGTTATAATAGTACCTCCTTCAAAGGATTCTGATGAGTGAAATATGATGCAAAAACTTAAGGTAATGACTAGTACATAGCAAACAGTCCACAGGACAGTGTTGCTACTGACATCATCACCACCATCACCATGATCACATCACTGTCATCATCACCATCGTCACTATCATAATCAGCTACATCTCCATCAGCATCTGATGGTGCCATCTTCACCATGATCATCACACCATCACCACCATCACCATCATTAATACCATCACAGTCATCACCACCATCACCATCATCAGCCACTGTCACCATCACCATCACAGTCATCATCACCTTCATCAGTCACTGTCACCATCACCATCAGTCATCATCACCATCATCACTGTCACAATCACCTATATCACCATCATAATCAACATCATCACCCCCACCACTCTCACCAGCATCAGCAGTACTATATCCTTTGTTATTACTGATTCAGCCACAGTCATGCAAAGTGTTTTCTCTGATGTTTAAAGTTCTAGAGTGGTGGTTTTTCCAGAGAAATCCATGGAATAAGGATAGTATTTTTTAAACTATACTATATAGTTAACATATCTTTCTATTGGGAATTTTTTCCCTGCTAAATTCCCAATAGAAAGACATGTTAAAACAATAGCCCTTCACCTCCTTTGAGTATTTCAAATATTTAAATTTTTTTCTTTTTGTTGTCTATTCAACACATATTCATCAACCACCTACTGTGTACGGAGTCCTCTGGTTGCTTCTGAGTGTACAAAGAAAAAGAAATGGTTCTTCTGCCTGGGTACTCCCAGGGCCACGCGGTGGTAAACACGTAAGCCTGGCAGTGGGGCTGCACTGGGGGTGGGGCGGCCCCTGGCACATGTGGTCCATTTTCTGGCTGTAGCAGCATCCTGGCTGAGTAAGCTTGAGCAAGCCACTGTGCCTCCCCAGCGACCAGGCCCCCTGCCTGTAACAGGGCCGAAGCTTACAGCTTCACAAGGCACTCGTGAAGATCGGGCCGTGGCTCAGGGCGCAGGGTCAGGCCCATGCTGGGCTCTGTCCGCGGTGGCCAGGCGGCAGGGCCCTGAAGGAGGCATGCAGGCATCCAGTGGCGTGAGCGCCGACCTCCCCGAGGATGGAACGCCGCCTCACACCCCGAGAGGAGCAGGAGGGCACATCTGAAGAAAGAATCAAACCGTGTCTGGTTCCGAACGGGATCTGGGGAGGCTGAAGAACCCTCTCTGGCCCCGTAAAGTGTCGGTCCTTGAAAATGTGGCTAGTGCAGTCAGCTCTCAGCCTTGAGAGAAGTTGAGCTCTGGTTTCTGTCTTCCTGGATTTGTGGCTTTGAGGGGTTGGTTGAAGTTGCCAAAATTGATACCTTTCTGTTAGTCCCACAGACGTTATCACTGTGGGCCCAAAGCGACGGCTGCCTGGCCAGAAACTGAGACGTGCTGGCCCTCGGAGCCTTCTCGGGGTGCAGTCGGCATTCCCGCGAGCCTGACTCCCCTTTGCTGGGGGGGGCATTTGATCTGCATTGTCTGGGGGCAGAGGCTTGGCCCTGAACAGGGGGATCAAGCAAACGCGATGAGTGTGACGAGTGACTGTATCCTGCACCCCTGACACGGACCGACCCCGCCAGCCTGTCCCAGCTGAGATGTGTGAGGAGCGGGAGGGAGAGGCACGGGGCCCTCGGCAGGGAGGCTCCGGGGCAGCCCGCCCGCCCCGTCATCCTCAACAGCGCGACCATCGTCACCTCCTTTTAAGAATCTGTCTGGAATTGAACCTGTGGGTGACCGCATGGGCCTCCCCGTGTCTGAGTTGCCCTGCTGGCCACCTGCTCATCACAGCTGCGTCAGCACTTCCGTGGTTGGCTGTTTCTGCTGCTCCCGTGGCCGCCGTGTCACCCCGAGACGAGGCCTGGCCCCACCCCCAACACCCCACTCCTGCCTGCACCCCTCCCTTCCGCCCTCTCATTGCCCCCAGGGCCCTGAACCCCGTCACTGATGGCTCAGCCACAGCGCCCCTCGGCTGGCCTATCCTGGTTCCTATGTCTCAAACACACCTGCTCATCTACACTCTTACTCATCCCAGAACCGTGTCACCGTCAGAAATAATCTTGTTCCGTTATTGCAGAGTTACTGCTCTGACGACCGGAGACGCCGCTGTGAGGAGCTCCGTGCCACCTGCCACAGGGTCCACGCTGGGACCCGGCACCCAGAGCAGCATCCCTCCTGGGCTGTGCTTAATCGATGCGGCTGCGTTAACTAGTTCACTGATTAATTAGACACCAGGGCTACTGCCTCTGGTTCATGTCCTGGAGTCCATTTCATTTTCCATAACCACTAATAGTTTTGATTGAAACTGTTACTGTTAGTCATCACATATACCTTTGAAATTTGGTGAAATCTGTAACAGTTTATGACGTGCTGGTGACCTTTGTCAATGACCTCTAATACAGGTCAACTCTTCTTATCTGAAATCTGGTTCTGGTGATTCTGGGGCTTCAACAAAGGCATTTATGTTGTCTAGTGACTTTGCAAAACGCTCCCCAACACCACGCAACTTAGCATAAGCTAGGTAAAATGGGTTTGCTGCTTCTGCTAAGTCACTTTAGTCAAGTCCCGACTCTGTGCGACCCCATAGACGGCAGCCCACCAGGCTCCACCATCCCTGGGATTCTCCAGGCAAGAACACTGGAGTGGGTTACCATTTCCTTCTCCAAAATGGGTTTCGATACCTCTAAAACAAAATATTAAGAGTTATTATGAATTACGTCTTAAACATGCTGTCTTAATTATCTGGTGTAAGGGTATTTAGTTCAACTCAATACACTTTTATGACGGACTTGAGTCCCATATAGGCTTCCCGGGTGGCGCTAGTGTAAAGGACCCGCAGGGATGGTACAGGGCTTCACCCAGACAGTCTGGAAGACTCGGAGAGGAGGAAGCTGCTGGGGACAGGGCTCCTCCGCCTCTGTAGGTGGCTGTGCATGGCGGAGCCGGGAGAGGGCAGGGCGTGTAGCGGCGCGAAGAGGGGCCCGCAGCACTGGACACAGGCTCCCGGCCGGGGCTGTCGGACCTGGGAGCAGAGAAGGAAGCCGCTGAGGAGGCAGCCTGCGTGCAGAGACACGGAGGAGGAAGGAGGCGGCAGGCTCAGGGACTGGAGGCCTCCCGCCAGGGCGCGGGGTGTGGGGGAGAGCGTGGCACGCGCTGGCCTGCGGCTCTGCCCGTCGTCGGCTCTGGGCTCAGCCTCTAAGAGCTGAGGCGTGCTTGGCTTGGCCGCGGCGCCTCCAAGCGTACCTGTCGGCCCTAGAGAGACAGGGGTGTGAACCCGCAGGGAGAGTGGGAGACGGGCCTGACGCGACTCTTGTGAGGGCGGTGGTACCGTTTGCGGGACCCTCCCCTAGCCACACCTCTGCATCCGCTGCAGCCTGTGAGAGCCCCTCCCACCACCCGACGGCCTGACCCCATCACAGCGGAGAACACTGAGCTTCGCATGTGGCGGCCGTGCTTTATCCCCTGGAGACTGAAAACTTAACCTGAAGTGGCAAAGGTTTTTTTCTGTACCGCGATCTAAGTCTGCATGTAAATCTCTGCCTTCCCATATGTCATGCACGTATACTGTGTCTCTTTGTGAACCAGACTCTTGTATTTCACTGGAGTATTTAATGCACATTTTAAAACCGCTTCTGTGCCTGGTTGGCAGTTAATGCGTTAGAGTCCAGGAAGAGGTGTTTCGGCCTGCAGCCGCCGCCCCCGGGAGTTCGGCCCAGCAGTCAGCGTGGCCGCCGTGGTGAAGGTGGGGGGGGCGTGCTTCTTTGCTCCCCGATTTCCTTCTCCACCGGCTCGGATCTGCGTCTGTGGGTACGGGAAGCATGCTCGCTCTGGAGGCGCTCCGGTTAATTGATGCGAGGTGGCACGGGACGTGGCGGGAGTGCCTGTGAGCTTCCATTTACAGCAGGCGAGTCTGCTGTGATTAATGTTATCGTAGGAAATACCAAAGGAATTAATAATGATTAGGCCATTACTTCCAAGTGGTGCTGGAAACTCAGAGATCTTCACTCATTACCACAAGCGCTTCCGGAAGACCCACAGCCCGAGTGTGTGCTGAGTGCCCTCGCTGAGCGCGGAGCTCGAGGGCAGCCGGCCCCCAGACCTGCCCGCCGCGTTCGCTGTTCGTTTCTTCCAGAAGGATTCAGATTCGAGGTCGTGATGGGTCAGAAGAAGGACTTGAAGTGTTTTGAGGGGTTAATGCTTCAAAAATTCGCTTACTCATTCCCAAACATATGAAGTACCAATATAAGCGTTTACTGCACACGAGGCCCCGCGTTAGGTATTTGGGGGAGGGCAGAATTGGACGTGACGTGGCCCCTTTTCCTGGGGACCAGGGAGGAAACGCTGCACACACGGGTAATGGAGGACTGCGTGGAGCAGAGGCCGAGATGGATGCACCCAGGGAGGGGCACCAGGGTGACCCCCGGGGAGGGGGGCCAGACCCTTGGGGAGGGGGCCGGGGTGACCCTGGGGCCGTCTCCAGGGCCTCCAGGACAGAAGGAACTCCTCCGGACGCCAGATGGCAGGGTCACCAGGTGGAGGAGCCCCCGGGCCTGCAGTCTGGTGCCTTCCGGCAGGAGGACTGGGTGAGGCCTGGGAAGGACCCGGCACAGCAGAGCGGCAGGGACGGACACAGGGTCCTGGCGTGCGGAGGCGGCGTGGCCGCCGCGGGCACCGAGCCGCAGGCCCTGTGAGTCGGGGTGGAAACCGTGGGCCGAGCACTGAGGGCTGCCCCACCGTGCGCTGCCCCCCGGCCAGGCCCGGCGCCGTGGGCGGGCCCCGAGGGGGCTGGCCTGGGATGCGAGCAGCATCTGAACCCCTGGGTGGGCAGAGGCAGGGGCAGCCCGGCCCGGCCCGGGTGACGGGGCTCTGCCAGGAACTGGGGGGCTGCAGGACGGTGACCCCACCCGCTTGCTGGCCCAGCCCTCCCGGAGCTTGGCCCTCCTCCTCCTGACATCGTGGCCTTGGACGGGACTGGAGACGGGACCCCCTAGCCCGGGTGCCCTTCTCTGAGTGGTTGGGTGGGACGGTGGCCCGAGGGTCCGGAGCTGGCCTGACGGGTGTCCCTGCTCTGCCGTTCCCGAGTGTGTTCAGCCCGCGGAGGTGGAGGGAGGAGCCGGTGAGCACACAGGAGCCTTCTGCTTGGAGACTGGATCCCCACTGAGCGGCCCTGGGTTCCCGCCCCGCCCGCGTCCTCCTGCTTGGCCTCTCCTGTGTCCCTCCCCGGCCAGCTCCCTCCAGCCCCCCGCCCCTCCCAGGGCCGAGTCACTGCCCTCCAGACCTGGGCCTCCAGCCCCTCGCTGCCTTCAAGCTCTGGGCCGTTTGTGACCCATTCCCTCGGGGCCTCCTTGCCGTCTGCTCCACCAGCCTGGACCCAGACCACCGGGGGCCGCTCCCGACCCCAACCCACCCCTCCCGTTCGCGCCCAGGACTCAGCCCACATTCTCAAAGCTTCCTTCCAGGCCTCTTGCCTCTGTTCAGGCTCCCCCGTTTCCATGGTGACCGCCGGGTCCCTGGGGTCCCTCTGATGAAGCCGCGGTCCTGTCCGCCCTGCTCAGGCAGGCCTTCCTGCTGCGACTCCACTTCGGCCCCAGACAGGCCCAGGCTGCAGAGTGGGACCTGGCGGGGCTGGGGGCCTGCAGCCCGCACGCACCTCTTCTTGGGGGCTGGGGGAGACTCGTCATTTAGCCTGGATTAAACAGGAGCAGATTTAACAGGGAAACTCCTGTGTGATTCAGGAGCGGCGGCCTCTGGCTCGTCTCTGCAGCTTCCTCAAGCCCGGGAGGGCAGCCCCGCGGGGGCACCCCCACTGCTGGCTGCAGCCCTGGGGTGTGACCGGCGTGCGCTGGGGGCCCTCCCGCCACTTCACAAGCTCCTTCTTCACAACAGGCGTGGAAACAAAATGAGTAAGGTCACATCGGAAATTCCCTTTCACAAACAAAGCAATCCCTGACTATACCCCGCAGCCCAGGTCCTCCATACTGCTCCCAGAGCTGAGAGCCCATCGTGGGGCCTGGGCCAGCCTCCAGGATGCCTCCCGGGGCGCTGATTGCCTGACCCCCAAATCACGGCCAGCTTGGACAAGCTCTGGCTCGCGGCCCGGGGACACCCCCAGAAACGCAACGAGCTGGCCCCCGCCCCAGCCCTCCCGTGCAGCTGCCCTCCTGCTTGTCCGCCCCAGAAGCCCCAGGAAGCCACACGTTTTCTCAGGGCCCGCCTGGCAGCAAGCGCCCTGAATGCTGTGAGTTCCGTGCTGACCACAGCCCCCAGCTGGGTCTGTTTCCCTCAGGACAGGTGGCACCAGCCTCTGGGGTGTGGCCGAGACCCCGGCCGGCCTCCTGACCTGATCATGGGCAGAACCGTGCATCTCGGGACCTTCTGAGTCCCAGTGTTAGGAGCCGTGGAGATGAGGACTGGGGCTGGAATGCCGGCCTCTTGTGGCTAATTTGAGATCAATGGTGTGAGTGAGCCGCTTCCCGGGGGCTCTGATGGTAAAGAATCTGCCTGCAGTGCAGGAGACTGGGGTCAGATCCCTGGGTTGGGAAGACCCTCTTGGAGAAGGGAGAGGTACTTGGGGAACCACGGCCGGTCAGGCAATTGGTGTCCATCTGCCCTGGATGGCACCGAACGGCCCAGCCGGCAGCTCAGGCCTGGCCCCCGGGCGTCCAAGCCCCACCCTCCTCCTGTTCAATCTCACTCCGCAGCTCCGCGTCATCTGTGGGAACTTGGAGAAGGGGCGAGTCTGAAGTTCAGTGCTTCCGTGGAAAAGGCAATGTGCACGCATTCCTGTTTATGTTTGCCTTCATCTTTCCTGAGAATTCAGCCCAAGGGGAACTTGCCTTCCCCACAGGAGGCTGCCTGCTGCTGTTCTCCGCTTCTGTCCCCTTCCTTTCTGTTTGCTTGCTCTCTGCACCTAGCAGCTTTGAGGCTGTGACCGACATAGTACAAGGCGGCTGTCCCCTGGACCGTCTGCTCAGCTGGGAGCAGCCGGCACCCTGCCCCCGTCCATCTCCGGTGCCTCGGCCCCCCAGCCCAGCGGCCAGTTCCAGCCGCTCCTCCGCCCTGTAAGGGTCCAAGCGACGTGAGAGACTCAGACACCACTGCAGTTCCCGCTACAGGGATGGGGGGCAGTCCCGAGAAGGGGTTCCCCTGCCCCCTGTCTGGGGTGGCTGCCATGCTCCCCGTGGCCCTGAAGGTGCACCGTGCGTTTGGAGATCATGGGGGAGAGAGCGCAGGCTCCTGGGGGTCGTCACCCCCGTGGGGCCGTGTGGGCCTAACCCCGTACTGTCTCACAGCTGGAGGAGCCGCCGTCCACGCAGTAGCAAGCCCCACGTGTGGTGACAGGCTGCCAGGGGCTGGTGGGGTTGGGCAGCTGAAGGGGGTGGGACGTGGTCCTGAGGAGGAAAGGGCTCTGGGGTTCAGCCAGCCTGGTGGCCGAGCCTCAGGCTGGCCAGACTGAAGCAGATTCCGGGGAAGGTGGTCAGCTCCGGACTCGGAGGGTGCGAGGTGTCCCCAACACCACTGTCCTGCCCAGGGTCACTGACTGCACCATTTGGCCAGCTAGCTGATCACCAGAGTGGAACACTTCAAACGCAGTTGGCTTAACTCTGAATTCTGTTCTGATCAGTTGCTCAGTCATGTCCAACTCTTTGTGACCCCGTGGACTGCAGCACGCCAGCCTTCCTTGTCCATCACCAATTCCCGGAGCTTGCTCAAACTCATATCCATCAAGTTGGTGATGCCATCCAACCATCTCATCCTCTGTTGATCCCTTCTCCTGTCTTCAATCTTTCCCAGCATCGAGGTCTTTTCCAAGGAGTCAGTTCTTCACATCAGGTGGCCAAAGTATTGCAGTTTCAGCTTCAACATCAGACCTTCCAATGAATACTCAACACTGATTTCCTTTAGGATTTACTGGATAGATCTCCTTGCAGTCCAAGGGACTCTCAAGAGTCTTCTCCAACACCACAGTTCAAAAGCATCAATTCTTCTGCGCTCAGTTTTCTTTATAGACCAACTCTCACATCCACACACGACTACTGGAAAAGCCATAGTTTTGACTAGAAGGACCTTTGTCGGCAAAGTAACTCAATTAATTCCTCTCAAATCCAAGCTGTCCTCAAGCTTTCCTGTCCTGAGTAGTTCAAGTGACCCTTTCGTTTTTGTAGTGGCCAGAACAAGCAATCGTCTCAATGGCTGTCCGATCCAGAGTCCCACCTCTTGCTGCCCTTAGGAATCATCTCAGAAGATTTATAATTTTTTCATTTGTTTCTTTTTATTTATTTACTTAACTGGAGTATAGTTGATTTACAATGCTGTGTTAATTTCTGCTATACAGAAAATGATTCATCTACGCACATATCTATTCTTTTTCATGTTATGTTCTATTATAGGTTTTTACAGAATATTAAATACAGTTCTTTGTGCTGTTTGTTGGGTTGTCTGTTTTACATGTAGTAGTGTGTTTATCTTAGTCCCAAACTCCTGATTTATCCCTCCCCGCCTTTCCCTTCGCCTTTGGTAACCATACATTTGTTTTCTATGGTCTGTGAGCCTGTTTTTATTTGTAAAAAAGTTCATTTGTATCTTTCTTTTCAGATTTCATTTATAAGAGCTAACACAATGCTATCTGTCTGTGTCTGCCTGACTTCCTTCACTTGGTCTGATCATCTCTAGGCCCATGTATGTTGCTGCGGGTGGCCTTATTTCATTCTTTTTCATGGCTGAGTAATGTCCCATTGCGTGTATATGCCACAACCTTATCCATTCATCTGTTGATAGACATGCAAGTTGCTTCCATGTCTTGCCTGTTGTGAATAGTGCTACAGTGAACATAGGGGTACACGTATTTCTTCAAATTAGAGCTTTCTCTGGATATATGCTGAGGAGGAGGGTTGCAGGATCATATGGCAGTTTTGTTTTCAGTATTTTAAGGAACTCCCATACTGTTCTCTATAGTGGCTGCACCAATTTACATTCCCAACAATGCAAGAGGTTCCCTCTTCTCCACACTCTCTCCAGCATTTGTTATTTGTTGACTTTTTAAAAAATGATGACCATTCTCCCTGATGTGAAGTGATACCTCATTGTGGTTTTTGATTGCGTTTCTCTGATGATGAGTGGTGTTGAACATCTTTTCATGTTCCTATTGGCCATCTGCATGCTTTCTTTGGAGAAGTGTCTCTTTAGGTCTTCTGCCTTTTTGTGTGATTGGGCTTTTTTTTGTTGTTGATATGTTTTTTAGTCGTATGAGCTGTTTGTATATTTCGGACATTAACCCCTTGTTGGTCACATCTTTTGCAGATACTTTCTCCCAGTCTATAGGTTGTCTTTTCATTTTGTTTATGGTTTCCTCTGCTGTGCAAAAGCTTATAAGTGATCCGGTCCCGTTTGTTTATTTTTACTTTTATCTTGGCCACGCTGGGAGACTGACCTAAGAAGACACTGGTGCAGTTAATGTCAAAGAGCGCTTTGCCTGCGTTCCCCTTCGGGTGTTTTATGGTGTCGCGTCTCATATTTGGGTCTTTAAGCCAGTTGGAGTTCGTTTTCGTGTCTGGTGTCAGGGAGTGCTCTAACTTCATGGACTTACATGCGCTGTCCAGCTGGGGAAGGTTGTTTAAATGCTGACGTCCAGACCCCAGACTCGTGAATCAGCTGCAGGCAGTGGGGCCCAACTTCTGCACCCAGATCCCTCATGCGATCCCCTGTGAACACAGGCCAGGGCCCGGGCTGGTCTGTGTCCTCACGGAACGAGGGTGCAGAGGACACTGGCCCTGAGTCTGGGGTGCGGGGTCCCAGCAGAGTAGCCGGTGCGCCCCACCCTGTGCTGGGGGGGCAGGGCGAGGGAAGGCCAGGCGAGGGTGGACTGCCCGCAGACGGTGGTTCCCTAACTGCACCTTACAGGCGCAGAGCAAAATCTCTCAAGAATAGTCCTCGTTAAAACGTATATATTGTTTGAACTTAACCAGGACAAACAGCATATAAATAGGATTCAGTCATAGAAATCACATTTCATCGATGTAGCTGCCCCTGCTATCAAGCTGGAAAGGTACACGGAATCCCTGAGTGACTGGAATTAATACCCATTGGTCCTCTTCTTCGTGGACTTTCTCTGCTGGTGCTGAGTGAGCTCAGCTGTCAAAGGCTTCGGTTGTGAGCATGAGAACCTGATCAAAGATCAGGCACCAGGACTTGTGCCCCAGGACGGAGCTGTTCGCAGGCGAGGTGGTGAGGAGATTCTTTATGTTTATGGAGCACATTCCCAGAGAAAATGTGAAGTAATTAAATCCAAGCTAATGGGCTATTTAGCAGCTGAACTGATGTCTTTAACACGCATCCCGTGTAATTCTTTTTAAGAACTGAATCTTAACCACAGCCACAGTGCTTAAAGAGCAATAATAAAGCTGAATCAATTCTCAATTATTGTAGCCTGAGAACAGGAGGATGCTTTCAATAGGCGAGGTGCACAGGTTGTTCGGGCCTTGTGTCTGAGGGAGGTGGGTTCTGGGTCTCTCGCCCACTTTTCTGGGTTAGACCTGCCCGCTTCTGCTCTGTCCGCTGCCCCAGGCTCCCGGCCGCGGTGGAGACCACGCTCCCGTCTGTCATCCTGGGAGGGCGCATCACCCTCACTTTGCAGACGGAGGCTGGAACCTGCCTGCCCGTCCACCTCACACTGCCTGGAGGTGTTGGGTCGCCATCACGCATGGTTCACCGTCCCCATGGTCCACGCAGCAGACGGTCCCCAGGCCGGACAACTGCAAGTCTCCTGAAACAGGGAGCCTCAGATGACCTCCACGAGTCCCGGAGGCCAAAGCTGGGACAGCTGGGCTGCCCCCTTCGCTCTGTAGCATTCACTGGAAGGACTGATGCTGAATATGAGGCTCCAGCACTTTGGCCACCTGATGTGAAGAGCTGACTCATTTCAAAAGCCCCTGATGCTGAAAGACTGAGGGCAGGAGGAGACGGGGGCGACAGAGGGTGAGCTGGTTGGATGGCATCACCGACTCATGGACATGAGTTTGAGCAAGCTCCGGGAGCTGGTGGTGGACAGGGAGGCCTGGCGTGCTGCAGTCCACGGGGCCACAAAGAGTCGGACACACCTGAGCGACTGAACAGCTGTTGCAGGAGCAGAGGTCAGGAACCACGCTCCTCCGGGGGCTGATTCGCATCTCCTCCCGGAGGGTCCTCTTCCCATCACGGATGTCATCGAGGTCCCGCCCTGGGCAGGACTCCAGACAGCGCAAATGACAGAGGGCTTTCAGCTCTTCAGAACTTCGAACACTGGGTCTTACGGTGATTCACTAACTGTTCAAGCGGTGATTCAGTAATTTCAACATTTCAGTACTTTTGAGGAACTATTTTACACCGTGGCTGCGTGAGTTTATGTTCCCATGAGCACGGGCTTTTATTTTTCCACACCTTTCCCCACTCTGGGCTCCCCAGGTGGCTCAGATGGTGAAGAATCCACCTGCCATCTGGGAGACCCGGGTTTGATCCCTGGGTTGGGAAGATCCCCTGGAGAAGGAAATGGCAGCCCACTCCAGTTTTCTTGTCTGGATAACCCATGGACAGAGGAGCCTGGCGGGCTACAACCCATGGGACCACAAAGTCAGACACGACTGAGTGACTAACACTTTCAGTTTCCCAACTCATTATTTTCTGGGCTTTTTGGGTAATAGGCATTGTCGGGGGGTGCAAGGTGATAGCGTGTTGTGGTTTTGGTTTGCATTTCCCTAATGACTGGTGATCAGGCTTCCCTGGGGGCTCAGATGGTAGAGAATCCGCCTGCCATGCAGGGGACCCAGGTTCGATCCCCGGGTCGGGAAGATCCCCTGGAGAAGGGGAAGGCTCCCCATTCCAGTGTTCTGGCCTGGAGAATCCCAGGGACTCTACAATCCATGGGGTCACAAAGAGTGGGACACAACTGAGTGACTTTCACTTTCAGTTTCCAGTATTCTTGCCTGCAGAGTTCCATGGACAGAGGAGCCTGGTGGGCAACAGTTCATGGGGTTGTAAAGAGCAAATACCACTTTCACTTTCAATGACTGGTGATGCTGAGCTTCTCTTCATGTTTAATGGCCTTTTTTCTTTTTGGCAACACCATGAGGCATGCGGGATCTAATTTCCCTGACCAAGGCTCGAAACCACTCCCCTTGCCGTGGAAGCAATGACCATTTTTTATATTTTCTTGGGAGAAATATGTATTCAAATCTTCTTTCCATTTTTAAATTATTTGGTTTACTTTTAATTGGAGGATAATTGGTTTATAATATTGTGTTGGCTTCTACTGGAGAGGATGTGGAGAAAAGGGAAACTGCTTGCACTGTTGGTGGGAATGGAAATTGATACAGCCACTAGGGAGAACACAGGAGATTCCTTTAAAAAAAAAAACAACTAGGAATAAAACCACCATATGACCAAACAACCCCACTACTGGGCACATACCCTGAGAAAAGCAGAATTGGAAAGACACATGAAGCCCAGTGTACATGTGTGCAGTGTACCCTAGATGTCCATCTACAGGTGAATGGATAAAGAAGGTAGGATACACATACACAATGGAATATTACTCAGCTATAAAAAGGAACGCATGTGACTCAGTTCTAATGAGGTGGATGAACCTAGAGCCTATTATATAGAGTGAAGGAAGACAGGAAGAGAAAAACATGTACCATACATTAACGCATATATGTGGAATCTAGAAAGCTGGTACTGATGAATCCGTGCAGACGATGGAGAACGGCCTTGTGGCCACGGGAGGAGGGAGAGGGTAGGGCCAATGGAGAGCGCAGCATTGGAGCACATACAGTCACCATGTGCAGACCAGGTGGCCGGCGGGAGCTTTCTGCATGCTTCGGGGAGCGCAGATCTGGTGCGGTGTGACACCCAGAGGGATGGGGTGGGAGGTGGGAGGGAGGTTCTAGAGGGAGGGACCATGTGTGCCTGTGGACGATTCATGTTGGTATATAGAGGTTATTTGTTGTTTTTAATTATTCTATATTGAGGCTGAGAGTTCTTTATATATTCCATATGGATTAATCCCTGACAAAATAGGTGATTTGGAATATTTCTCTCATCCTGTGGGTTGCCTTTTCACTTTCTTGATGATGTCCTTTGATGCACAAAAAAATTAATTTTGGTGAAGTCCAGTTTACTCTTTTATTCTCTTGTTACCTATGCTTTTTGATGCATATCCAAGAAACCATTGCAAAGTCCAGTGTCAAGAAGATCTCCTCCTGTGTTTCCTTCTAAGAACTTTGCAGATTTTCCTGTTGTAGCTGGGTCTTTGGCCCGTTTTGATCCCACTTTGTAGATTATGTGAGACACAGGTTCAGCTTTACCCTGTTGCATGGTGGATATCAAGTTGTCCCAGCACCATTTGTTGAAAAGACTGTTCTTTCTCCAAAGAATGACGGTCTTGGTACACTTGTCAGAAGTTGTCTGATCCTACATGAGAGAATTTAATTCTGGGCTCTCTATTTTATTCCATCATTCTGTGTTTCTGTATTTACTTCAGGATCATGTTGCTTTGATTACTGACTTTTGAAGCCAGGAAGTCTGAGTTTGTTATTCTTTTCCAGGTTAGTTTTGGCTATCTGAGAGTTCTGAAAGTCCATATAAACCTTGGGATGGATTTTTCCTAAATGAAACACTGCAAAATGTGGGGGCACTGGAAAGATTGGGATTTCGACAGGGCGTGTGTTGACTCTTGCTTTGGGGAGTATTGACATCTTAACACCATTAAGTATCACAGCCCATGAACATTGAATGGCTTTCTGTTTATTTGTGTCTTTTAAAATTTCTTTCAGCAATGTTTTATAGTTTTCACCGTACAATCTTTCACCTCTTTAATTAAGTTTATTCTTAAGTATTTTATTTTTTGTTGCTGTTGCACAATCATTGGAATCATTTTTTAAATTAACTTTTCAGTTTTTTTTTTTTTAGTGTGTAGAAACACAACTGACTTTTGTATGTTGATTTTGTATCCTTCAACTTTGTCAAGTTCGTGTATTAGTTCTAACAACCTTTGTGGCATTTTAAGGTTTCTCTATATAGAGGATCCTATCACCTGCAAACACAGCTAATCTTACTTAATGCTTGTGGATTTATATGCCTTTGACTTCTTTTTCTTAGCTGATTGCTCTGGCCAGAACATCCAATACTATATTGAATAGAAGTGGTAAAAAAAAAAAAGTGTCCATATTTTTTTAGTGATCCTGGGGAGATGCTTTCAGTCTTTTATCATTGAATATGATGTTTGCTGTGGGTTTTCATGTTTAGCATTTATTTTGTTGTTGTAGTTTACTTCTAGTTTGTTGAGTGTTTGCTAATCACGGAAAGATGTTGAATTTTGTCAAATGCTTTTATTTTTTTGCATTAACTGAGACAATCATGTGATTTTTTTTTCCTCTTCATTTTCTCAAAGTGTATAACATTACTCTATTTTTGTATGTAGAATCATCCTTGCATTCCAGGAATAAATCCCTCTTGGTCATAGTGTATAATTCTTTTAACATCCTGCTGAATTATGTTTGCTAGCATGTTGTTGAGGATTTGTACATCAATATTTTTAAGGGTCTGTATTTTTTTCTTGCAGTGTCATTATTTAGCTTTGGTATGAGGATAATGTTGATCTCATGGAATGAGTTAAGAGAGTGTTCCTTCCTTTCTAGTTTTTTGGAAGAGTTTGGAAGACTTTGCCATTAATTCTTCTTTGGATGTTTAAATCTGATCCAGGGCTTTTATTTGTTGAGAGGTTTCAGATGATGGAGTTAGTATTTTTACTAGCTGTGTATCTGTTCATATTTTCTGTCTCTTCATGATTTAGTCTTGGTAGGTTGTTTGCCCAGGAATTTGTGCACTTCATTATCCATGCTGTTGGCAAATACTTGTTTGTAGTTGTCTCTTGTAATACTTTATATTTCAGAGCATACTTTGGAAGCGTCAAATGTTACTGTATAAAAGCATGACTTGACGTTGTCATCTTTTATCCATTTGTATTATAAATATTTTTCTCTAGAGGTTGTTTCACCAGCTCTGATTCTTACTTCATTCTATAAATATACTTCCTTCCTGGTCACTTACCCTGATGAGTCTTTAGGATGTGGGGTTCCTTCATATGGCCTAATGCTCAAGCCCCAAAGTGGGACACGGGCATGCCATGCATGCAAGCTGTGATGCGGTTATGCTGCATGGAGGGAATAGGCCCTGGTGTGAGGGCACCACGCCCCCGGGAGGGGGCAACAGGCGTGAGCATGGGCAC
>CM035270.1:111811814-111829324 GCA_020226075.1 Hydropotes inermis | reverse complement strand
AGGTCACTCCTGAGGTCACCCTGAGGTCACTGTGAGGTCACCCTGAGATCGCTCTGTGAGGTCACTCTGCGAGGTCCCTCTGTGAGGTCACTCTGCGAGGTCACTCCTGTGGTCACCCTGAGGTCACTCTGTGAGGTCACTCTGTGAGGTCACTCCTGAGGTCACCCTGAGGTCACTGTGAGGTCACCCTGAGATCGCTCTGTGAGGTCACTCTGCGAGGTCACTCTGTGAGGTCACTCTGCGAGGTCACTCCTGAGGTCACCCTGAGGTCACTCTGTGAGGTCACTCCTGTGGTCACCCTGAGGTCACTGTGAGGTCACCCTGAGGTCACTCTGTGAGGTCACTCCTGTGGTCACCATGAGGTCACTCTGCGAGGTCACTCTGTGAGGTCACTCCTGAGATCACTATGTGAGGTCACCATGCTCGCTAGTGCTGCCAAAAGGCCTGGAGCTGGTGACATCATAGACGAGGAGCCGGCCCTGTCCACGCTCCTAACACACCCGGCACCCACAGCGTGAATGAATGGGAAGCAAATGAGGACGACACTGCTAAACTGATGGCGCCCTAAAACCTGAGCTTAACTTCACACGGCGTAAGTCAGCCCCTTCAAAGTGGACGGCCGAGTGGTGCCGGCGTCCTCTGTCCTCTCGCAGCCACACACCGCTGGGCACGGCGTGTGCGTCAGCCAGGCCCCCCTGCCGCGCTGCGGGGCAGCCCTACCTGCGGGCAGTGCGGGGCCCTAAGCCCTGCTCCCTCCAGGGGGGCAAGCACATTTGGTCCAGGTCCGAGGTGGGTCAGGGCTGCTCGGGGGCTATTCCTTGGAGACTGTCAGGGGGTGAGGGTGGAGCTGAGGGGTCCACACCCGCTTCTCAGCCCCGCAGAGATGCTGGGGCACATCCCACGGCCCCCGGACCCGCCCCTCCCGGGCGCTGACCCGCCTTCACTGCCCTCCGCCCCTCCTGGTCTCGCCATCTCAGCTCTCTCCTGGGATCACCTCCCAGACGGTCACATGTTCCCACGTCCTTACTCAGGGTCTGTTGTTGTGAAAGCAACAGCCTTTCACGTGTTTAACGCCATGGCCGTGCCCGCAGCTCGGGGTCAGCCTTAGTGCCCGCTCAGCAGCGGGAACCGGCGGGGGGCAGGGGCACTGTGCCCAGGGGGTCATGGCCACCACTCACGGGCATGACCCCCACTGCTGGCTGTCCGTCTGGGTCACATGTGAGCACGTAGAAGCTCCTCATTTGTGCACAGACGTGTCACCGTGGTGGAGTGCAGCACCCTTGCCTTGGGGCAAGAATAGGCACGTGTGAAACTGTGTGGGAAAAGTGGTTTGCAGCGTTTCTGGTCCCTGTGACCTCACTCAGCGCACGAGCGAGGTGTCCCAGCTGAATTTTCCAGACATGGAAATCTTTCTCTCTAAGGACTAACAGGACCCTACTTTTTTTTTTTTTTTTTAGTGTCTTCTTAGCAGAAAGATCTATAAAATCTCTCATGAGGCATCAGTTGGCGGATGAGGATCCAGAAAGCTGGTTTGGTTATTTTACAAGAGCAAAAATTTGGTGATTTTTTTCTCCACTTTTCCTCAAGTGCGGTTGGGACGAGCTAACCGTTCAGTCTCTGGTTCTGAGAAACGGCTGCGCGACTTCTCTCTCATCTTCCCCTCCATCCCCTTGCTCGGAAGGCAGTGGCCAGCTCCAGCAGGGAGCGTGTCCTGGGTCTCCTGTCGCCCTGGGGCTGCACCCAGCCCTGGGCGCTGTTAGCTTGCGCCCCGGGAGCGGGCCGGCGGGCACGGGCAGGGCCGAGGTCAGGAGGGGACACAGCCTGTGTGCAGTCATCCCCGGTTCTGGTGCTCTTCCCGACTGCGGACACAGTGACCGCAACACACGGGCCGAACGGAACGGTGCCCGCTGACATGCCAGGTCCACCTGGGGCCGAACAGGGGGCCCCGGGGCGCAGCCCCACCTTGCTCTCTGCTCTGCTGACGGGCGTCCTGCGCCACACCCGCCACAGCCCCGGTCAGAGCCCTGGGCTGCGGGGAGCCCTCTGAAGGCTGGTTCTGGCTGGTTCTCCCCCAGCAGCTCGGGCCATGGGCAGCTCAGCCATCATCTGACAGAGGCCGGTTGTTGTGATGTATCTTCTCGATGGGAGCACCCAAGCGCTCAGAGATCACTGTGGCGCCTCCAAGAGCGTGAGGTCGCCGGGCAGCCCCTGGGGGCGCAGGGTCCAGGCAGGAGACAGGGGGTGCTGCGGGCGCCGGGGCTCCTCCAGCCAGTCCTCCAGTCCGCGCCCGGCCGTCCGGGGCCCCAGGCGAGGTGGGCGGAGCAGGCTGACATCAGGAGTGGCTCGATTTGCAGGATGCAGTTTAGGAAGGTCACGCTCAGTAAAGCCTCCCTCCAGAGCGCTGCACTCAATAGGTCAGCAATTTTGGGAAATTCAGCAGTGGCTACAGGGCTGGAAAAGGTCAGTTTTCATTCCAATCCCAAAGAAAGGCCATGCCAAGGATGTGCAAACTACTGTACAGTTCCATTCCCCTCACACGCTAGCAAGGCAATGCTCAGAATCCTTCAACTGAGGCTTCATCAGTATGTGAACCGAGAACTTCCAGATGTTCAAGCTGGATTTAAAAAAGGCAGAGGAACCAGAGATCAAATTGCCAATATCCCCTGGATCATAGAGAAAATAAGAGAGTTCCAGAAAAACATCTACTTCTGCTTCACTGACTACGCCAAAGCCTTTGACTGTGTGGATCACAACAAACTGTGGGAAATTCTTAAAGAGATGAGACTACCAGACCACCTTACCTGCCTCCTGAGAAATCTGTATGCAGGTCGGGAAGCAACAGTTAGAATCAGACATGGAACAACAGACTGATTCTAAATAGGGAAAGGAGTATATCAATTCTATATATTGTCACCCTGCTTATTTAACTTATATGCAGTGTACATCATGCAAAATGCTGGTCTGAATGAAGCACAAATTGGAATTAAGATTGCCGGGAGAAATATCAACAACCTCAGATATGCAGATGACACCACCCTAATGGCAGAAAGTGAAGAGGAACTAAAGAGCCTCTTGATGAAAGTGAAAGAGGAGAGTGAAAAAGTTGGCTTAGAACTCAACATTCAAAAAACATGGCATCCGGTCCCATCACTTCATGGCAAATAGATGGGGAAACAATGGAAACAGTGACAGACTGTTATTTTCTTGGGCTCCAAAATCACTGCAGATGGCGAGTGCAGCCATGAAATTAAAAGACACTTCCTCCTTGGAAGAAAAGCTATGACAAACCTGGACAGTGTCTTAAAAAGCAGAGACATTACTTTGCTGACAAAGGTCTGTCTAGTGAAGGCTATGGTTTTTCCAGTGGTTGTGTATGGATGTGAGAGTTGGACTATAAAGAAAGCTGAGCACTGAAGAATTGACACTTTTGAACTGTGGTGTTGGAGAAGACTCTTGAGAGTCCTTTGGGCTGCAAGGAGACCCAACCAGTCCATCCTAAAGGAAATCAGTCCTGAATATTCATTGGAAGGACTGATGCTGAAGCTGAAACCCCAATACTTTGGCCACCTGATGGAAAGAACTGACTTCTTTAATGCTAGGAAAGAAGGAAGGCAGGAGTATGACCCATAGAGCCCCAGGGCTTCGGGGCCCCCCTCAGGCCTTGCTCAGGCCATCCTGTGGGTTCAGAGGGAGCCGGGCAGCAGGACCTGTGAGGCCGTGAGCTCAACCTTCTGACGACGGCACTGAGGCCAGGCCGGGGGCTGGTTCTGCTGGCGTGCCCTCCCCGCAGAGAGGCGTCTACCTGTTGGTGAGCTCCACCCAGACACACGCACTTGCAGGGTGCAGTGGCCGGTCCCCAGGGCAGTGCTGGCCTGGAAGTCCCAGGATGCCCGGGACGTGGATTTGCTGTCGGGGAGGCGGTGCTGGCGAGGCGGCTGAGCACGTGGGGTGCTGCTGGTGTGACTGAGGACTTTAACTCTGCGTCTTGTTTGGTCCCAGGTGGTTGCAGCCTGTGGCCCCTGGTTGTGCGGGGCGGCGGGGGGGCTCTCATAGGCCTGAGGACCGGCCCGTTTGCTGTAGCGCCCACGTGGCCAGTGTGACAGGGATGGCGCTCCTTGTGGGCCAAGCCAGTGGACTTTAAGATTCTCTGTCTCACTGTCAGATGGTATATTGTGCTGCATAAGTGCCGAGGCCCCCAAGGCACAGTTGTTTTCATGAAGAGGTGGCCATGTTCAGTGGATCTGGAAGCCGATGTGTCTTTGACATGGAATAGATCTTTAGCATTTGACTTTGACACAACCTAGATGTGTACCGCTTCATGTGCCGCAGTGGGAGGCCTCATACTGGCCACGCTGATGTGTGGTGTGGGCCAGACGGGGTCCGGGTCATGCCTTGGCATGGTGTGTGGTGAGCAGCCTCCCGAGTCTCCCCCTCCTCCCGGTCCATCGGGAAGAGGCAGCCCTGGCTTGTGGTGGGCTGATGGGAGGGCAGGATCATGGCGGGGATGAGCCTGAGAGACTTGTCCATCGGGAAAGTGCTTCTGATGCTACCCAAGGACTCAGGAGTCCTCAGAAGGGAGCGAGGGGCCTTTGATGAGCCCTGTGCCAGGTCTTTTGTGATCAGACTTGCAGTTTAGAGCTCCCACTCTGGCTTCAGAGCAGAAGAGGTGTTGGGAGTGAGAACTGCTGGTGTTGGAGCAGTAAGGAGTCTGTGTGATGATCCAGGAAGCAGAGTCACCTTCCCGGTGACCAGAAGGCGGGGAGGAGACGGGGGGGCCACCAGAGAACGATTAGCAGAAGCTCCACAGGATCCGGTAGAGTGAGCGGGTATGCAGAGCAGGGCCAGGGACCAGCTCCAGAGGCTGCAGCTGGGCCGACATGTGGAGACAGCTATGCCCACGGAGCCTAGGATCTCGGTGTTATCTCCCCAGGAGCACTAGAGAGTTCAGCCCAGTGAATCGCAGGCTCTCTTTTTTAAAATAACTTGAGGCAGAACACCTTTTCAGACTTCCACGTAATAGTGTCATGGTAGTGGCAAAATTCAGTGGTAGTATTAAGCATCCTCGTACAAGAAATTGTGGTAATAAGTTAAAGTAAAGTGAATATGTTTGTATTTACTGTAGTAATAGATACATGATTAGTTCACTTCGGGATTACAAAGTGTACATGTCAGAATACTGCTGGTGTATGTTCCAGGGATCACTAAACAGCTCTACAGAGAGGAAAACGTATACTAACAGATGTGATACTAGTAACTCACAGTTATTTCTGAAGCAGTTAATGAGCTGTAACTAGATTCCTGTGATGTCCATTCACAATGTCCAGCATACAGTCAATAATTACTAAACTGTGGCAAAGCAGGACAGCGTGACCAGTAATGAAAGAAGAAAGTAGTCAATAGACACAAACCCGAGGTGAACCAGGTGGGGACTTTAAAACAACCATCACAAATACATACAAAAACTTAAACCAAAATATGCTTATGGTGATTGGAGACATGGAGAAACTCAGCAGAAAAATGAAGACCATGCAGAACACCACACAGAAATTTCAGAAAAGTACATGAAAAAATTTTAAAAGTCACTGGATGGGCTGAACTGCAGATTTGAGACTGCAGAATAAAGGGTTGGCAAACATGAAGAAAGACCAATAGCAAATATTCAATCTGAAGACAGAGAGACACAGTGAAAACAATACACAGAGCCAAGGTGATGTGTAGGACATCAAGTCATCTAACGGGCACCGAAGCGGAATCCCAGAAGAAGAGCCAGAAGGGCGCGCGGAAAAAGAGCAGCGTACACTCCCCCAGATCTGTGAAAAAGCAGCTCAGCGAGCTCCACGCAGAATCAGCAAAAACAGAAGCAACCTGAGAACAGCACACTCCAACTGCTCAGACGTCAAAGCCAGGAAATCCTAGAAACCCCGGGAAGAGAGCAACATTGCTTTCTGAAGAGGGGTGACGAGGCTGACAGGTGGCTTCACACTGGAAACAATAGACACCAGGAGACAACTTAACATCTTAAAAGTTCTGTGAGGGGGATAAAAAGCCAGCCTAGAGTTATGCATCCGTCAAGAACACCCTCCCAAACAGGGTGAGATAAAGGCGCTTTCGCGGCAGCTCAGCACGGGAGGATCTGCAGGCGCGGACTGTGACTCTCCAAATGCCGAAGGACACTCTTCCACCAAGGGGGGAGTCAGCAGGTGGAGACTCACCTCCGCAGGCACGGGCAGCAGGAAATGGTGGGTTCTCAGTGACCCAGGGGCAGAGCAGGGCCCGGGACAAGGGGGCAGGAGAGCGATATGACCCTACAGTGGAGCCGGAGGGGTCCCGCACTCGTCTGCTTTCCTGGGAAGAGGCCGTGGGCCAAGGCAGGCTGTGCGGTGGGGCGGAGGACAGGAGAAGGCAGGCAGACATCTGTCCATCTGTCCTGTGCAGACAACAGGAGGTGCAGAGGGCTTGTCTGTTCAGACCCTCCTCCCTCGTTATTCCATGGAAGGGATGATCCCACATTCACCCTCAATAACATTAATGCTTAAAATCTCCTCCTTTAGTGCTTAAAAATTGATATTCTTTACAGTAAAATCAAATACATCTTGATAGTATTTGATTCAGACCAGTATCATGAATGCCTGTGAAGATGACTGGGTACCATTCTGAGGGATAACAGGATGGACCTCATCACAGGAATTAATTCCAGCGGGAATGTGGTGACGTTTCCATGGAGACATCCAGCTGGCAAGACCCTAGCACAGCACCCAAAGTGCTGGGGGACGGGCACCACCCCTGCCCCCTGACGCATGCAAGCCTGCATCTCACACAGACTTGAATAGAGGGACACCATGTAAAAAAACTAATGGGCACACGGTAAAAATGCTGACATTATGAGAGATGAGGAAACCTAGAGAACTTTTTCTTAATTGGAGGTGGTTAAAGAGACATGGCCACCTAATGTGATGTGTGATCTAGGCTTTATCTCATCATAAAAAAAATGTTACTGGGATAGCTGGACAAATCTGAATAAATTCTATTGATTAGATATTGGTACCATGTCAATGTCAATTTCCTGATCTTGATAATTGTACTATGATTATGTGGGAGAATGCCTTTGCTTTTGGAAAATACACACCTATGCTTTTAGGGCTAAAGGGATATCGTGTCTGTCTCTCAATTGGTTAAGGATATTAAAATATAAATTTAGAGTTTGCAAGAGGGATTCAATGGGATAAAATATTGGAGGAATCTGGGTGAAGGACTTTCAGCATTCTAGCATGATATTCTTATAACTTTTCTGTAAAAATCTGACACCTGTCAAATAATAATAAGCAACAGAAAACCAGGGCCGCCCTTACCAGTGCCCACCAGTGGAACTGGTGGCACTCCTGATCTAGGCACTGCTTCTACAGGTGGCCATCGGCATCCCCAGGGGGCTGGTTCCACGCCTGGCTGATTCCACAATCCACCGGTCTCCCGTCCCTGGTGTAGATCCTGGTATAGATGGGGTGGTGTTTGTGTACAGCCTGGGCATGTCCTCACTCACACCTGAAATCCCCCCAGGTCACTTGTAACACCTAATAAAGTGTAAGCCCTAGGTCACTAGTTGCTCATGCATGGCAAATTCAAGTTAGCTCTTTGGAAATTTCTGGAATTTTTTTTCAAGCATTTTTGATCCTTGGTTGGTTAAATCTACAGATGTGGAGCCCACAGGTATAGAGGGCAGACTGTATACAGCAGAAGCCCTGGCGGGTTGCCAAGCAAAGAGTCAGAGTCAGTGATAAAAGTCCAGTCATTCACTGAGGTTGGTTCACCAAGGCTAACCTAACAATGGACTGTAAAGAGCCCTTAGTCATATGTGAAAGTGAGATTGTGTGGAATTAGCCATACATTTTGAAAATTATTTGCAGTTTTTGGTTCATTCCTGACCCATTGAGATGCCCATGAAGTTGCCCCCGGGGCGGTGGGTTCAGTGTTAGAATACGTGCGTTCACCCCAAGCAGAGGCCTAGGCCCCTGTGAACAGGGGGAGGAGCAGTGCGGCCCCTGCCTGACTGTGTTTCTCTAAGTGTCTGTCTGCATGCATCTGGGAGACTGGGAGCAGAGGAGAGTCACCTGACCCCTGGTGCTTCCGCTCACACCCCAAGCTTGCGCACCCTCCTCAGCATCACAGTTTCTATCCTGGACCTGCCTTTTTCACTGCTGGAGAACTCTGGCAGATTGTGGAGGACAGGGGAGCAGGGTGGGCTGCAGTCCATGGGGTCATGAAGGGTCGGACATGACAGCAATGGAACGACAGCAAGCCTCTGGAGACCCTGTCCTTCGCTAGCCCCCTGCATCTTGCAGCGGTTAGAATTCTTGCGATCTGCACAAGAGTCTGGCGTGAGCCGCCGAGTCCATTCTGAAAGCTGTCGGTCAGCCCAGAGACCCACCTGGAGAGCTGGAACCAGGCCCCACTGCCTGGAGGCACTGGGGCCATGTTCTGGTGCTGTGGGCGCTGACGTTCGCACCTGAGGATGTAGAGACCCCCTCTTGCAGGCCCCTCAGCCGCACGGGGTCCTGGTTCCTCTGCTCCTGGCCCTGGCCCAGCAGGACAGAGGGTGGGGCCGTGGAGAAGGGGAGGAAGCCGAGGTCAGGGTTGGCATCCCGACTCGTGTGCAGGGAGCTGGTCTGCCTTTTGCCGGAAGAAGTCTCCAGACACAGGGAGGCAGCAGAGATGTGGATGACAGAGCCTTCACGTTCCCACAAGCACAGACATTTCATCTACAAGGAGCCCAGTCGATGTGCAGTCCCAGGAGACACACGCTCCTTCTCCATCTCACTCACTTCCGTCGATGTGGCCTCCCTGTGGACGCTCCGCCCCGGGGAGGTCTGGCCATGAGGGGCGGCCGAGCAGGGCCCCTGCGGGAAAGCAACGACGTCCTGAGAGCCCCTACGGCCCTGGGTGCTGCTGCCTTCGTGATCAAATATTAATACATCAGACCCGCTTTAACTGCTGCCATTTGCCACCCTGTACACCATGAATACTTTAGAATTGTGGTCAAATGCGGCTTGTGGAAGTGTTTTCGAGGAAATGCAGACCCCACCATGTGGGCCAGGGGCCAGGCTGCGCATCCCTCTGCGGCCCCCGGGGCTCCCTCCGCGGGGTCGTCTGGATTCATCCGGGCTGAGCCGGGGCTGCAACTCTAGGGTGAGTCCCTGATTCTCCCCAAGGCTCCTGGAGGTGCGGGGCATGGGAGCCGTGCACATTAGCCCTTGTTTGTGGCTGCGGTCCCCGGGCTGAGCCTCTGAGCCTGGACTCAGGCCTGGCTGTGTGGGTGGGGGTGGGGTGCTCTTCACTGGCCCAGGTAGACGTGGGGGTGATGGTGGGCCCCTAGGATGTGGGTCCGGGGGATGCCTGCATCCAGGCCCTCTGAGGAAGCTTGTGTCTGGTTTGTTTCTACACGTGTGGGGGCAAGGACAGCTCCTTGGGAAGAGAGGTCCAAGGGTTGTGAATAAATGTGTTTAATGAGGGTGGGGGACTACAAGTGGGGGATGGGGGAAGGGGCGTTCCAGTGGAAAAGAGACAGGCCTCGGTTCCAGCAGCGGCGGCTCCTTGCGTTTGAGCTCAGGAAACTCTCCAGGCCCTCGACATCAGAGGAGCTGGTGAGGCCCAGAGCCATCAGGACATTTGTCCTCAGGGATTGGGGGTCCCCTCGGCTTGGCCTTTGGGTCTCCTGAACCCATCCAGGGTCCCCCCCTGAGGGGGTCCCCGTCAGAGAAGCAGGAGTGAGTGGAGCCAAGGCGCCTGGCTGTGGGCTGTCGGGGTGCGGGAGGAGGCCTGGGCTAAAGAAGGCTCTTCCTCGCTGGGGATCTTCAGCTGGTCACTGCGTCCCGGGTCTCGGTTCTCCTGCCTCTAAGCGGCTGTGGTGCATCACTTCCTTCTGCTTCACATGGGGACGCTCTGGGGAGGCTGACCTGAGAACACCTAGCTCTGTCTTCCTCTGACTGTGAGGACCGACAGGCCGATGGATGGAGGGGTGCCAGGTAAATGGGCCGTAGATGATAACGGTAGTCACATAAGTGCAAAGACAGATACAGTAAATAAATATGTATCAAATCTACTCGTGTGTCCCAGAGGTACTCAAGAGCTTAGCAAAGCCTGTCTTGATATGCCTTAATTATTGGGCATATATTGAAAATTATGACAAAAGTGCAAAGTACGTTTTGTAGGGAAATAACTCTCTCATCTCTGGGAGAAGGGGTTTATATTTCTCAGAATAAGGGAAATCTGATGAAGAACGCTTCGAATAGCTGCCCATTTTCCTTCCCCTTTTAAAAAACATCACTTCATTTTGTCCTGACTTTTTCAGGTTCGGGTGGGGCGAGTAGGCGCTCCTTCCTCGAGGCCTTGACCTGGAGCTGCCAGGAATGCAGGCTCTCCTGCGTCAGAGTCTGCGTTCTGAGCAGATCCCAGCTGACCTCTGCAGCCCCATCCAGGGCGACCCGCCGTCCCCACATGCCCCCCAGGGGGCAGCACAGAGCGGGGTCCACCTGGCAGCTCCAAGCCGAGCCCGGCGGGCCGGATGTGCAGGGCCGACGGGGAGCGGAGCCCGTCACGGAGCTCTGACAGCAGACACAGGCGTCTAGACGTGCTGGATCCGGAAGGTTCTGGAGGAGGTCTAACCACTGCAGTGAGGTCCGGCCCCCGACGGCTCATGAACGTCGGCGCGTGCCCTTTCGAGCCTCAGCTGCGGTGTTCTCGTCACCTGGAGAGGGTGAGGCCCACGGATCCTCATTCATTGCAGCTGGACTAGCCGGAGGCGGGGAGTGCGGCTCAGTGTCCTGACGCGGGGCTTCTCACCCCGGTGCCACCCCAGTACAGCCAGGGCCCCTCTCCAAGCCTGGCGAGCCACACTCGTCTTCTTTTGGGCTCAGGAACGGAAACGGCCATCACGGGGCAGGGACGCCTCTGTTGGCTGCGACTCAGGACCACACCCGGGGCCTCCACAAGCAGGTTCCTGAGTGGTGCCAGGGGGCCCTCCTGGGACAGGAGTCCCGGGGTCAGAGCCACGGTCGTGGTGGAGCCGCTGCCCCTGTGGGGCCGCTCTCCTCACACCTTCAATCGAAGAGCATGCCTCTGCTCCGAACCCAGGATTCATCCTTATGGTGCTTCGTTTGGGAGCTCCTCCTGTCGGGGAAAAGGAGCGATGGGAGGGTGACCTCCAGGAGGCTCCCCAGCTTCCCCGACCCTCCGTGCACTCTGGTCCTGCCGCTGGTGAGGAGGGTCCCTGCCGAGACGGGATGCTCTGAGCCCCCCACCCCCTCTTTCCAACGTGACCTTTATGACAGGGTTTCCACCCACAGGCCACGGGGGCCTTAAGATTTGCCGTTGGAACCAGAACTGTATTCAGATGATTTGCCTTAACCGAGAGGCAGTGGCCTCGCCTATCCTCTGACTTCCCTTCCCACTGGCCTGGAGCCCAGCACGTCCACGTGTCAGGGCCCTGTGCAGAAGTGACCGCCTCTCCAAGTTTCTGCATTTTGTCTGTGGCTGAGGGGCTGAGAGTCAGGCCCTCTGAGGTCTGGCTCTGCCCCAAACACTGGGCTCAGATGCTTCGGAGCTTGGTCGTGGCCTCAGTCTGGCCCTCGGACCACGGGGAAGATGTGATGTCCTTGGCGGTTCCAGCTGAGTCGGGAGCAGGTCCCGCACCCCTGGCCCCCCGCAGAACCGCTGGCCTCTCCCAGGTCCAGCCCGCATCTTGCCTTGCCCCCCCCCCCCACCCCCCCGGCTCCCAGCCCGGACATGCCCTGCTGCCCTTTCCTTGGTCTCAGGCGGTAACGAAGTGCCAGCTGCTCCCGCTACACCCACGCCAGCTCGTAGGAAGCTTCCCGGTGGCTTATCTGATTTTTACAGCTTGGGGTTAAAGAATCTCCCAGTGGAGCTGCTCTAATATTGAGCTCTGCAGCATGTTGGAATAAAGATGAAAAACCCAGAATGATGTTTTATTTATAGACCCGCATTGAAACACACACCGTTTAGGCTACATTTCACATGAGGCCCTGGTGACAAATACGCGTGTCCATCTGAGTCAACAGTCTCCAGGGTCTTTATTAGCATCGCTTTGTGGAGAGGGGTTTTAACTGCCAGTGATGGGAGACCGCGGGTCAGCTGGGCCCAGGGCACCAGTTCTGGTGGCATCACTTATAACGGGTATTTTCACTCTGCTCTGAAGCAGAGCAGACAGATGTTTGTCTGAGTGAGGGACCCGCAGATGAGCTGTGTTGTTTGGACTCGAGGAAGCAGTCAGCTGAAATATTGACAATGTTCCCCACTCAGCTGATGCCAGCACGGCACACAGGACATCAGCCCCCTTGCACGGCCTCCCAGGTCTGGAGGGAAGGATGTAGCATTACAGAGAGGGGGCGCCCGAGTGGGCATCTGGGCAACCATCTCCCGCAGAAGAGGGTCACATTGAAGTCAGCACCTGGCCGTGCGCGAAGGTCTTCTTGGGCTCTGCTGGTAATTTCCTCTGCAACCTCCATTTCCCAGGGGCGACTGGACGCCGCCCACCCCTGGCCTCTCGTGCGGCAGGACCGTGGCCCAGAGGTCTGTTTTCATCTTTGCTGCAGGTCAGCATGTGCGAGGGCTGGAGCTCAGCTGGAGCTCAACCTCTGCGGGGAGCCTCCCCCGGACCCATCACCTGGTTTTAAAAAATTAACAATCTTATATTTGAGATGTTAGACACCAACAGCAGTCAGTTGGGGTGGAAAACTAATAATCACTCTTCAAGATTCCCCCAAATGTTCCTCTGAGTTGATCATCTTTTTCTAAGAGGACACCCTTTTCCTGAAGTCCTTCAGACCTTGGAGCATCTGCCCAGGGCTGTCTGCACTTCACACACCAACCGCTGACCCCACAGTGTGCTTTCAGGCTGGTTGTCCCCGCTCCGTCACATCCCCCTTGTGAACACCCGGCTCTGGCTGGTACACATTCGCCCCCGAGGAGCCGCTGCTGACGCCTGATGATTGGTTGAAGCCAGTTTGCAGCAGCGGTCACTCCCCGTGCCAGACGTTCTGTGTGTTTGAGAAGTGTCCGATGCCATGCCTCCCGCATTCTGGGGTCCTGTAGGGTGCTCCGCGGTTCATCCCCCACCCCAACCCAACAACCACTGGTCTTTTTGCTCCGTAGTTTGGTCTCCATAGTTTTATTTTTTCCAGAATGTCATATAGTTGGGATCATAGTGTGTGGCTTTTTCAGACTTGTTTCTTTCACTTAATAATAGGCATTTAAGTTTCCTCCATATCTTTTCATGGCTTGATAGCTCATGAGATTTTAGTGTTGAATAATATTCCGTTGTCTGGATGGACCACAGTTCATTCGTTCCTTCACCTTCTGAAGCTCTTCTTGGTTGCTTCCAAGTTTTAGTATCAGTTGTGACTAAAGCCACCATCAACATCCGGTGCAGGCCCTGCGTGGATATAGCGCTCAGCTCCTTTGGGTGGATATCAAGGAGTGGGATTGCCGGATTGTCTGATAAGATTACGTTCAGTTTTGTAATTGACTGAAAAACTGTCTTCCAAAGTGGCTGTGTGTTCGTGCCAAGTCACTTCAGGCATGTCCGACTCCGCAAAACCACGGACTGTAGCCTGCCAGGCTCCTCTGTCCATGGATTCTCCAGGCAAGAATACTGGAGTGGGTTGCCATCTTCAAAAGTGGCTGTACCGTTTTGCATTTCCACCAGCAGTGAGAGCTCCTGTTACTCCACGTCCTGGTCAGCGTTTGCTGTTGCCAGGTTCACATTTGGCCTTTCTGATGGGTGTGTGGTGGTGTCTCACTGTTTTAGTTTGCCTTTCCCTGATGACATGTGACATGGAGCATATTTTCATAGGTGCTTATTTATCATCTATCTGCTTTGTTGAGGTGTCTGTTCAGGTCATTTGTACACTTTTAACCAGGCTGTCTCCTTACTATTGAGTTTTAAGAATTCTCTGCATACGTTTTTAAGGTACTTGTATGTATTTTGTATATATATACATCCTTTGTCAGATAGGACTTTTGAAATGTTTCCTAGCTTTTCTTTCCATTCTCTTCAGTGTCTCCTGCAGAAATGTCTAATTGTAACAAAGTCCCATTTATAGATTATGCCGTTCGTGTTGTGTCTAAAAAGTCATCACTGAGCCCCAGGTCACCTAGGCCTTCTCCTCTGTTATCTTCTAGGAGTTATTTAGTTTTACACTTCACATTTTCACCTATCACTGGATTAACTTCTGTAAGAGGTGTGGGGCCCCTGCACCCCCAGCCAGAGGCCGGCCCCCCCCATGAGCTGCCCTGGCCCCTCTGTCTGAGGTCAGTCATCCCCTCCCATGCAGCTCGGACCGTGCAGAGATGAGAGGGACAGTCCTGGAGTGTCCCCACAGGCCCTGTCTGTCCGCAGTGTCACGCTGAAACCAGCAGAGGTTAGCCGGGCCATCAGCCCACGGGCCGTGCGGCCAGTCCCCGGGCCGCCCTCGGCCAGCAGAGGCTCCAGCCCCGACCGCTCGCTCTGCGGGCTCCCATGCCAGCTGCAGCCCTGAAGAGAGCCGAGCAGGGTCCTTCACTCCCAGCTGTCCAGAGCTGTTACTGACCCAGACCTGGGTCTGCTCACCCAGCCCAGTGAAGCCAACCTACGCCCCCGGGCGATGGTGAGGGAAAGGGCGGCGCTGTTTCAGGGCCTGGCGAGGAGAATGGGCAGCTTGTGCTTAAAAGGCCTGAGGCCTCCAGGAAAGATTCTTTAACGCAAGGTGTGGGAGAGGGTTGTGGGCATCCTTCTGACTATTTGGTGGTGACGTACCCGGGGTCAGCGCTCCCAAACCTCTGCTTCCACCCCGCCTGAGGTCTAGTGCTTACGGGCAGCACGCCGTTAACTTCTTCCACCTGGTGGGGATGTCGGTAGCTGCAAAATGGCTCAGAGGACACGGCTGAGAATATTGTCTACCGCCCTTGAGGAGGAACTCAAGGCCCTTGGCTTTGCTCGGTGGCTAAACTACTAGCATTTTGTCTTGTTTGGCTGTTTTCCTTTCTTTCTGCAGTTTCTCACTTCCCTTAGGTTTACTCTTTGACTAAGGTTTTCCTGCAGACAAGGCGGATGGAGGACTTGGGGTGGGTCGTCCGTCCCAGAAGACCCCATAGATAGGGTCCTGCTCAGCTTCAGAGCCACTCTGCTTCCTCAGTCTGGGCCTCATGCTTATCCTGGAGGGAATTTCTTTGACAGTCTTTTCTATTTCTTCATAGTTTCTCTCTTCATACTTTACCAGTTTAGTAATTTATGTTTTCTTTCTTCATAGTTCGATTCCTTATGAATTCCGATTTTTTTATACACTAAGTGATATCATTAGCTTACAACTCTCAAATTTCCACTGTATCTGTGGTTATGTTTTATTTTCATTATCAGTTTTTAGTAGTTTTGGGGTTAGGGATATCTTACACTGCCATATTAGACTTCTAGTGAGAGTTTTTGTGTTTTCCCCCCTAAAATCAAGTTCTTGGATTCATTCATCAATGCTGTTTCCCTTGTATGATTTATTCATCTATAATTTTTTGCTTATTTCTGTTTCTGCCTCAAGTTTCAGTCGTTTCACTTTTGACTCCATAATTCAGATGCCTGGTTTGTTGTGCTCTTTATTTCTTACGTGACGATGAAAGGGTGGGTGGTCCACACCCACTGTGGCACCTCCGCAGTTCAGATTTGCAGGGGTCTCACCATCACGGTTTTATGTGTCCAGTCATCAGAGCTTTGATTTATTCTCTAACCTAAGAGTTTTTGAGGAGTGTACTTTTCAGTGCCCAACTGATTAGAGAGATTATTTCCTGTTGTTGTCAATTTCTAATTTTATTAGGTTATGGTTAGAGATGCAAGTTGTATAATTTTTACTCTTTGGCACCAGGAAGGCCTTCTCTGAGGCCCAATATCTGCTCAGTTATGACTTTTGTTTTTATTCCAGGGAGTCTGCCCAACTGCTCCTGAGCTATCTTTATTCACTGGGTTATTAAGACTCTCTGTGCCCGCCGTGGGCTAGGGAGACCACTTTCGAGTCTGGCCGCTCTTTGCCCAGGGCCAGCAGGTTGCGCCCGCCCCAGGGGGGCCTCCGGGGAGTGCTGCCTGACCAGAGCGCTGGGCTCAGCTCCCGGGGCCTCGTGAACCTCAGTCGGAGCTTCCGTCTCTGAGTCTGAGCGGCGAGTCTGTTCTTTATAATTTCAGCGCTCTGCTGTATTTCTTGGCACATGCTGGTTCGTGAATACTATACCTTCATTCTGGGCTTGGAACATTAACAGGAGATTACCTTATTTATTTCATGCAAAAAATTACACACGGCTTGAGGTTAGTTAATGCCACGGCCACTCCTTCGTTTGTTTATGTTTACCTCATTTTTCTTACTGTTTCTGAACTGCTGTGTTGTGTATGGGTTTTCTGCAGATAACATATAGTTAGTCCTGAGTGACAGAATTTGTCCTTGTGTAATCTAACCTGTTTACATTGACTGTCGTAGTGATATATGTATATATGTAATTTTGTTTTGTGCTTTCCACTTTCTATGCCTCCTTCCCGTCTCTTATTGTCTTCTGCCATGTAGACTGTATTGATTTCATGTTGTTCTCAAGTGAGTTGGAGATGATAGTCACTCTTACGTTTTCTAGACTTTTCAAAAACCATTTTGATCTGCATATTTCTAATTATCAACTTCAGGAATTTAGCTGATTCTCTCCTCTTAGGAAGGCACTTGAGGACCTCTGACTCCCACATTTTATGATGTGGAGGCCTGATTTAACTTCACGTTCACCATATCAGAAGCGTGTCTTTACTAGCGTCTGTGCACCAGCAAACAAAAATACAATGAAAAGTATAAGAAAGCTCCAACAGTGTCTCTGGGGGGAAGGCTCTTGCGGGGGCAGGTTAAAGGCCTGATGGCTGAGAATCGATCAGAAAGATGTGTTGATGAGGGAATGTGGCTGTTTAGATACCTTTTAATAAAAACACCTTCGTCAGATTTCACTGAAATTTGCTTTGGGAAAGCCAATTACACAGTGAAATTGGTGGAAAATCTTATTATTATGAGCTCGTAGCCCTCGCTCTACCTGCTTCAATGTCTAGAGATGAACGGTAAGAAGGCAAACCTCCATCTCTCCTGAACACCAGGTCCCTCCTCCCTCGTCACTTTTATTGAACTTGCAGTTTGCCAGAACCCACGCATGGAAAATTGCTGAAGATAAACATTGTATTTTAAATTACTCCAGGCAACCAGGCAGACTGGAAAAAATCATTTGAACAAATTGAAAACTGAAATGTTGATATCAGATATTAAATTAATATAAGTGAGATTGAAACAATATCTAATTAAAATAATTTGAAAAATGAGTTGGAAATTGAAGCTGACATAGCTTTTACCAGCTTGTCATTGTTGTCACTGTGCGATGAAGCTCCGTCCACAGAAGCCCAGCCTGTCCTGGGAGGACGGCCGGGCTGGGTGCCCGCGGCCTTAGTGAGAGCCTGGAGGGGTGAC
>CM035270.1:111792867-111806814 GCA_020226075.1 Hydropotes inermis | reverse complement strand
GCCTTAGTGAGAGCCTGGAGGGGTGACGTCCAGGATTCAGGATGGCCTGGCTGAGTGCCCACGGCCTCACTGAGAGCCTGGGGTGACTCCACCTGTCTCTGCACTGGCCGCTCTGGGGTTTCTCAGGCTCAGGCTGCTCCCTAAGGTGTAGAAGGCAGACTCAGGAACCGGCCGGTTGGGTGGAAGGACCTTGTCCAGACTCTGCACAGGACATGGAGCCCAGCGGCTACTGACGTCCCGTCTCACAATCCACACAGGCGGTTCCTACAGCAGGCCACACCCGACGTTGAAGAATCCGACCATCTTACACACGTTTACCTGTAATTATGCTTAGTATAACATAACCTGGGTCGGGGAGATCCCTGGAGGATGAGAAGGCAACCTGCTCCAGTATTCTTGCCTGGAAAATTCCTTGGACAGAGGAGTCTGGAGGGCCCAGCATTGCTCGTTACCTGCAGTGACACACCTCACATCTCTCGTTCCCGCCACTTTGCTCAAAGCCCGTTCACCTGGAGCTGTCCGTGACGGGGTGGCGGCCTCCCAGGGGGCGGCTCGAGTTTCTCTGCGTCATCGTTGCACCGGGAGAACCAGGTCCTGGGACTAATCCTCGTTCAGAAAGCAACCAAAAATGCCAACATATCAATATACAAGGACGATTGTAAACACATTAGCGATCTGACAGCATTGAGATTCTTATAGATCCCAGACTGAGTGAGAACAGAAACCTGCGGTGTGAGGGACAGCGATGCTGACCTTCATCTTGAGAGGAGTTTCCAGGCCAGGATGCGCTTGGACTTCAGCCTTCATGACCCTGGAGACTGTGGAGGGCAGGAGGAAGACCCAGGGTGGGACGAACCCAGAAGGGTGGCGAGGACCTACACAGGCAGCCGGGACCACCTCAACCACAGGGAAGACGGCGCCCCCATCTGCTTCGTTAGAGCCGAAGTGTAGACACTGCCTGTTCCCCGAGTCATCACCAGGTGTGAGGGCGTGGTCCGTGCCGCCTGCGCACCCTCTGCTGGCCCCAAACCCAAAGCAGGCATCTCGGTTTACACTGGGGCCCCAACGGGATGGGCTTCCAGAAGCCTGGAAGAAGGAAGTTCAGATCCTCTCGAGGAACACTGCTTTTCCTCTGTCCTCAAAGCAGTCCCATATTTAAAGCCCCCAGAAATAGGAACTTCAGAACATGCTGGAGAATAAGACTCCACTAGAAAGGTTGCCTGCAAGCACAGACAGAATGAAACTTCGGACACTGACTAGGAGAATTCTTAGTGAACCTATGAATCTTAGTCTGTTCAGAGGAATATAAAAGGAAGTTAATACAACCTGAAGATCAAGAGTCTTAACAATGACCAAAAATACTTTTTTAAATGAAAAATACAATTACAGAAATTTTAAACACAGGAGGTGAGTTTAATGACAGATTAAATCTAATTGAAGACAGGATTAGTAAACTAAAAGATAGAACTGACTGAATTATTCAGAATGCAGCCTAGAGAGAGGGAAAGAAATGGAAAACAGGCAAAGAAAAGAAAAAGGTAAGTATTCTTAGAAGAAAATCTTTTATATACTTACCAGGAGTTCCAGAGAGAGGAGAAAGTGATCAAGCTTCAGTGTTTGAAGATATAATGGCTAAAGAATCTCATCACTGATGGAAGACACCAGTCCTCAGATTCAAGAAGTCTATTGGAGTGAAAAACAATTCCACGTGCAGATTCATAACAGAGAAACTGCAGGACATCTGAGACAAAGAGAAAGTCTGATCAGTAGCCAAGGAGAGAGGCAAGCAATGCAGGGAGGAAAGATAATTCAGTTTGTGGCTGATTTCTCAGCAGCTGAAAGGAAACCGCATGACAAAAGTATGACAAAAGTGTAATGTCTTCATATTGCCGAAGGGAAATTGCCGTCCACCTAGAAATTGTACTGGGGTTCCTTGGTGGCTCAGTTGGTAAAGAATCCGCCTGCAAGGTGGGAGACCTGGGTTCAGTCCCTGGGTCGGGAAGGTCTCCTGGAGAAGGGAAAGGCTACCCACTCCAGTATTCTGGCCTGGAGAATTCCATGGACTATATAGTCCATGGGGTTGCAAAAAGTCGGACACAACTGAGGGACTTTCACTTTTCACTTTCTTTACTGATAACAGGCTTCCCTGGTGGCTCAGCTGGTAAAGAATCCCCCTGCAATGCAGGAGACCTGGGTTCAATCTCTGGGTGGGGAACATCCCCTGGAGAAGGGATAGGCTACCCACTCCAGTATTCTGGCCTGGAGAATTCCACGGACTGTTTAGTCCATGGGGTCACAAAGAGTCAGACACGACGAGCGACTTTCACTTTCAACATTCAACTTCATATCGGGAGTCAAAAATGGAATGTAACTGCAGATGCTTTACTGAACAAAAGGTGAGCAAGAGGGTGAACAGTGTTGTGACCGTTTATTCAAAAATTTAGATACCGTGACCAAAATGAATAAATAGAAAGGCTGCGTATTGCCACCCTGCGTATTTAACTTGATATGCAGAGTACACCATGGAAAATGCACGTCTGGATGAATCACAAGTTGGAATCAAGATGTTTACCTACTAACTTAATTTCTTCTTTGGTGATAAGATTGTTCTTGTTCAGTTGCTAAGTCATGTCCGACTCTTAGTGACCCCGTGGACTGCAGCGCACCAGGCTCCTCTGTCCTTCACTATCTCCTGAAGTTTGCTCAAATTCATGTCCGTAGAGTCAGTGATGCCATCTAACCATCTCATCCTCTGCTGTCCCTTTCTTCGTTTGCTTTCAACCTTTCCCAGCATCGGGGTCTTTTCCAATGAGTCAGTTCTTCGTATCATGTGGCCACAGTATTGGAGCTTCCGCATCAGCATCAGTCCTTCCAGTGAATATTCAGGGTTGATCTCCTTCAGGATGGACTGGTTTGATCTCCTTGCAGTGCAAGGGACTCTCAAGAGTCTTCTGCACCACAGTTCAAAAGCATCGATTCTTTGGTGCTCAGCCTTCTTTATGGTTCAAATCTCACATACATACATGACCACTGGAAAAACCATAGCTTTGACTAGACAGACCTTTGTTGGCAATGTGATGTCTCTGCTTTTTAATATGCTATCTAGGTTTGTCATAGCTTTCCTTCCAAGGAGTCTTCATTTCATGACTGCAGTCACCATCCACAGTAATTTTGGAGCCCAAGAAAGGAAAATCTGTAACCAGTTTTTCCCTTTCCATTTGCCATGAGGTGATGGGACTGGATGCCATGATCTTGCTTTTTTGAATGTTGAGTTTCAAGCCAACTTTTCCACTCTCCTCTTTCACCCTCATCAAGAAGCTCTTTAGGTCCTCTTCGATTTCTGCCATTAGGGTGGTGTCATCTGCATGTCTGAGGTTGACGTTTCTCCCGGCAATCTTGATTCCTCTGTCCTTCCTCTGTCTCCTGGACTTTGCTCAAACTCATGTCCATTGAGTCAGTTATGCTTTCTAACCATCTCACCCTCTGTCGTCCCCTTCTCCTCCTGCCTTCAATCTTTCCCAGCATCAGGGTCTTTTCCAGTGAGTCAGCTCTTTGCATCAGGTGGCCAAAGTATTGGTGCTTCAGCTTCAGCATCAGTCCTTCCAATGAATATTCAGGGTTGATTTCATTTAGGGTTGACTGGTTTGATCTTCCTGCTGTCCAAAGGACTCTCAAGAGTCTTCTCCAGCACCACAATTCAAAAACATCAATTCTTTGGTGCTCAGCCTTCTTTATGGTCCAACTCTCACATCTGTACTTGGCTACTGGAAAAGCCATAGCTTCAACTATACATAGCTTTGTGTGATGATTTAAAGACACACACTTCCTAAATTATAGCATATTTATTTATGAATGTACTTTCATCCCTTTGTTTCGCAAAATCACTGATAACATTGTTTTAAAAAGACTTTCACAAAATCTGTGCACTTCCCAAGTGGTCCAGCGACTAAGACTCCATGCTCCCAGTGCAGGGGCCCTGGGTTCAATCCCTGCTCAGGGAACCAGATCTCATGTGCCACAACTAAAGAGTTCCCGTGTCACAACTAAGACCTGTTGCAGCCAAATAAGTGGGAAATGGCAAAACTCATTTTTAAAAAATCTGTGCGTTTCGACAGAAATAATCCAGCTTGAATCGCACACATTGTATAAAATGCGAAACTGTTGCTTCTCAGCCTTTTGGCTAAGATCAAGTGTAAAATGCGACACTATTTTCATGAAAAATATGTTACATGTGAAATTGCAAATTAAAATTATATCCCTTCAAAGACGTTTTAAAAAGTTAAAATGAACCATTAGTTATAAAATAAAATTAATAAGTAACAAAGCTTTAAATCTAAAGTGTTCAAATAAAGCTAAATGTTTATCCTGTTTTTGAAGCTGTAATCAAAGTGTAGTCATTTTTATAAAAGTAGTGTGTGCAGTTCAGCGTCAACATTCATCTAGTTGCCAGCATGATGAGCCGGCGGCATGAGGTGTGACATTGCACCCAGACTGACCGACAGAGAAACTGATAGATGTCCTCCTGGTTCCAAAATGCTGCTCAGCCGCGCAGACTGCCTGCTGGTCTGCGGGGACCTCAGAACCTGCGGAACCACAGACCATGACGCCGGAAAACGGGAGAGCGGGCTCAGGCCCACAGGCAGGCACCCCGTGCTTTCGGCTGAGAGGCAGGCTGGACAAGTTAATTAATTTGTGTCTTCTCCGCCCGGCTCTCTTTCTTGACATGCAGACCCTCCCCAGCTCAAAGGCTCGTGGGATTAGATGGGCAGACAGGACCAGCAGGGTGTGGCTCCTCCCCGGGCCTGAGGCTTGGCCGGACGCCTGCGGGGCCCTGCCCCTCACCCTGGGGTCTGCAGGTGGTCTCGCTGCCTACCAAGGAGGGGCCCCCCCAGGGCCGGGCCTCCTCGTGGCCTCGGGCAGGAGACTCACAGCTCCCCTGGGGCCTGGGGGCGGACCGATACTCACCTGGGCCCCTGCTCAGAGCTGGGGGGGGCCAGGCTCCCAGAACTTTGGCATCAACTTTCCTTCCAACCCGCTTCCCTTCCCAGGCCTAGCTTCACCCGGCAAGTTCTGAGCAGCCGGCATCTCTGAGGAAAGGTCCAGCCCCTCCCTGGGCTGCTGACAGGCCCTGCCGATTTCAGCAAGGCTGGTCCCAGACCAACGGGTCCGGTCACTGTCTCAGATGCTCGGGGCCGTTCACTTCTGCAGAGGTCGCTGGTGGGAGCCGGCGCACAGTGGACGCGTGTCTCCTCAGGCAGACGAGCACAGGGCTGCGGACAGGAGAGCACCTCTGTCTCTGCCAGAAGCCGGCTCCACGCCTTTCTGAAGCGGCGGGTCCCCGGTGTCTGCCCGCCGCCCAGCCCCGCTCCCGCCCTCCCGCTTTCTAATGGGCACGGCCATTAAGTTGTCCCTGTAGCAATTTAGATCACAGAAGAGACTTCTGCACATCCTTTCAGGTTAAAATCACGAGGATAAAGAACGAGGCAAAATTATTCCACTGTAGCTACGTGCTTAATTATATGGAATGCTGCATAAATTGTCAAGTGCGAAGAATTATTCTGATAAATTAAAATACTAATTAAATAGGCTATTGCGGAGTTTTGAGAACATTGTGGGGTTCCGCTTCTCCAGGTAATTTGCATATCCTTCATCTAGCGAATTTAATTTTAAAGGACTTCTTTTTGTGTTTGGAAACCCTTTTTGTCTCCTGTGAAGATAAGAATGGGCTTTATGCATTGTTCTCGCCTTTATTAAAGCAGCTTCTCTCAGAGTCTCTGCGTCCTGGCCCGCTGGCGCTCACGCATGTCCACCAGCTCAGGGTCCACATTTGGCCATAAAATAACTGGGAGCTGACGTCCAGCAGAACATCCAGGCCCAGCAAGGCTCCCCTGTCCCCTCGAAAGCTTTCAGCCACACCTGGGAGTGGAGATGAGCTCCACGCTCTGTGGAGGGTGAAGCTCGTCTCCCTTGTGTCTCCAGGGGGTGCTGGGCGGGGGGCACACAGGGGTCGGTGCCCAGGAGCCAGGTCTGGACGCCTGACGGAGCTCAGTGCACACGTCCAGGTGAGGGACACGATGTATGAACACGCGAGATCCCTTCCACTCGGCAGAAGGGATGCATGAGACGAAGTCCATGCAGCTGGGCCAGGAAGCCTCTGAGCAAATGGACACAGTGCTGACTGTCTACAGCAACATGGGGAGGATTCAGAACGGCTGAGGCTTAGAGTGTGCTGAAGATCACAGGCTGCTGGTCCTTTTAGGTCAATGTGAGCTAAACTAAGTGGATGTAAATAAACAACCACAAAAGGGCCCAGCTTCATATAAACTGTACTGTTCACACGGGCTGGAAGAAAGGTACCATCTCGGAGTGTATGTGCGGCTGCCATCCCCACCAGTAAGAAATTTCTAAAGGGACACAGGCTTTGTTGAAAAGGACTTGATGCCCAAGACTGAGAAGGTCACAGAAGACCCTGAGACTTGGAGAGGAGTGTTTAGGTCCCATAGACGCACACGTTCCAGCTGCCGCGGGCACACGCATGTGGCCGGAAGCCACACTGACTGTCTCCTGGGAGGCTTCTCGGCTGAAAGTGGAAAGACAGTGGCCCTGGGGGGCTCTTGGAGGACCCCCGCTCCAGGCAGCGCCTCGGGGCACTGTTGCTCTCTGACTGAGGATGGAGGTGGATGGGAGGTGGACCCGGAGTCGAACGCAAGGCAACATGATTTGTGACTCTAACTCAAGTTGTTAGGAGAAGGTGTCCATGGCCTCTGGAGGCCCCCGTGAGCATCCCGGCAAAGGCGCCACATGTCCGTCGAGAAAGAGCCTGTCTGGGTGGGCGGGCAGCCTCAGGGGGACACTGGCAGCTCGTGCTGTTCTTGGACAACATGACAGAAGTGGACAGTGTGGGGTGTTTGGGGCAGACTCAGCACTTGCTGAGCCACGGCGGCCACAGAACGGAGTCTGTGGATTAATGTGAAGCTGAGTGCAGGTGGCTGGTCCTTCCCGCAGGGTGCCGCTCCAGGATATGCCCTGGTCCTGTGTGCACGTGAGTGTGTGTGTGTGTGTGTGTGTGTGTGTGTGTGCACGCGTGCGGTTATTTGGGCAAGGCCCACTTACGGAGGGGTGTTAACACCCTGCAGCATCTGAGGACCACAGTAGGATCAAAGGATGGAGCAGACCCTGCAAATCGGAAGAGAACAGGGGCAGACGTGCATCCTGACCCGGGAGGCAGGGACCAGCCCCCTGCCCTGCTGACCCATCACCCCCGCAGAGTAGGGGATGCGCCTGGGGCTTCTGTGGGTGGTAATGGAATGTCTGGGGAGACAGGGATCCCTCCGGCCAATGCTGGTGGGACCAGGCCGTGTCCAGCTCCTCCCAGCAGACCCTGGATGCTCTGACGGCCTGCAGGATGCACCAGCCCCAGCATTTTGTCTGTCCCACCTGTTTGGTTTTTCAGGGACCGCCCCCTTGAGTGCTGTGTCAGTTCCCAGTGAAAATCCTTTAGCAGAAGCAGCCCCTTGTCAGCATGAGGCTGAGTCCCCAGGCTCCCTGGCTGGACCCCAGAGAGGCGGTCAGCTGGGGGAGCCCTCCGTGGGCACACTTGAGGATGGCAAGTGATCCCTGGCAGCTGAGCCTCAGGCGTCTCTGCCTAGCCCTTCCGGCAGGTGTGCGGACCCCTGGCTGGGTACTTGCAGCCTTCCTGCCCGACTGGCTTTTCGCCCTGTGCCTGGAATGCCTGTCCCTTCTCTGCAGCGACAGTGGCGCACGTTTAATTCCATCTTTAGCGCTTTGTGTCCTCAGCCTATTGAAGACTCACTATTATCCCCCCAAAGTCGCCTGTCATTCAATAAAATGCCTCCTTTGTTCGCAGGAGAACATTAAAATCAATTGCTTTATACCCTATCTCTTAAAGAATATCCTCCGTTCACGGCTTACCTTTGAGCCGCTGCCCCCTCCCTGCCCTGCCGCCCCCTCCCCAGCTTAGAGCCTCTTAAAGTGCTGGTGCTTACTGCCCCGGGTTTGCACCTGCCTCCCCCAGCACTCCCATAATTACCTAAATGTAAGAAATAACATTCATTTGTTCAAAGGAAAACTTTCTGCCAGACAAGGGGAGGGCCCCGGAGGCTGGGGAGGTGGCTGTGGCAGGCGCTGTGTGTGTCCCTCCGAACGATAGAATTCCATCACCTAAGATGTGTTTCACAATAAGACTGAAAGTAATTGCTGTTTTCTTGCTATCTCATTCTGCATTAATCACAATTGCAATGCACTCTTCCTTCTTAGGGCTTGCAATAAAATTCTATTTCTTCTGGTTTTCATTTCCAAAATGACATGGGCTTTATCCGAAAGAATATTCCCGCAGAATCGTAAGCCGAGGTCAATTGCCTTGTGACACACTTCCTCTCCAGGAGGTGGGGACCGCGCGCCTGCCGCGGGATTAACTGGGCTTCGTCTCTGGCGGCTAATTGTTTCCAGGGCCCACTCCACTTGGTCTGATACGGAGGGTAATTCATTCTCTGAGTCTTGCTCACTCTAAGTCAGCAGCGAACTAGGATGAGGGCAGTGCTGGAGGGGGCTCCTTACAGGAGGTTCTGCCAGGGGCAGGAGCCGGAGGGGGTGGACAGCTCCCGGAGCGGGTGAGGAAGGCAGAGCCAGGCCCCCCGGCTGGTGAGTCTGTCTGTGAACACAAGCCTCGTGACCAGAACCTACTTCCCAGTCATTACACACCTGCAACCAGCCTGTCGTTCAAACCAAGACTCCGGGCGGCAGGCCTGCCTCCCGTCTCTCATCCGGGCTCCATAAGGATGCTGTGAATTTCCTACCACGACGTTTTATGGAAGGGACCCACAGCCTGCCCTCGGTGGGAAGCCCCCGGCCCGGTCTCCACCCCAGGCTCGCCCACAGCTCACCTGGGCGGCAGTGACCTTGGGGCTGGGCGGCGGGGGGTGGTGCTCAGGTGTCTGGAGAGCGCTCTCCTCTCCTCGCTGACCTCTCACCTCTCTATCTCTCCCGCAGCTGACAACAAAGACAAACTGCAGACCATGTCTGGGCTGCGAGTTCTTCAGGCCGGAGTCGGCTCGGTGAGTGACTGCGGGGCCGGGCGCCTGGCAGGTTCGGGCGGGATCAGCCCGCCGTGCGGGCGCAGCGGAGGCCGGTGGGCCGGCGGGCTGGCACTCGGGTGGGGGCGGGGTGCTTGCGCGTGATGCCCGGCTTGGGTGACGCTGTTTGGTTGCCTTCGAAACTGTGCTCGACGTCTCGCTGAGAAAACACCAGGGCCTCTGGGAGCGCGACCTGCCTTCCTCCAGGGACTCGGGTGTGAGGTCTGCAGCGGGAAAGGTGTTCTCTTCCCGTGGGAGGGGAGGGGCCCTCCCGTCTCCGTAGTTACAGGCCCCGTGGGGCGGGGCGGGGAGGGCAGGGGGCCTGCGGGTCGATGTAACGCCCACCGTCGCCGCGCAGGCACACGACGGGGCCCTCCGTCAGCAACGAGAGCCGAGGGCACTCAGCCCCGCAGCCCTGGCGCCGGCCGGCCGCTCGCCGGCAGTTAATGCAACGCGCGCCGTGCGCCCCGGATGCACTGCCCTGGGGTGGCTGTCCCCGCTCGCTGGTGAGTCAGTGGCCCGGAGCCAGTCCGTGCGCGCGCATCTGAAATCCCTGATTTCACGCCCGCAGCGGCAGTAATTAAGGCAGTAATTAACCGTTAAGGGCGCTTATTTACTTGTTCCTGGCTCAAGGCAAGATGCCTCCACGTGGCCACTCCAAGGCCCGTCGGAGCCCTAGCTCTTGAAATAAGAACGTATTTAGCAGCTGCTTCGGCACAGAGGCAGGCTCTGTGCTCCACAGACGGGGGGCTTGCCTCGAAGTCCCTGCGTCCCCAGCCTTGGTGATCAGTGACGGGGAGGGGACGCCGGGGGTCTGTCGGCCCCCACACCACCCATAACCCTCGGGGGTGCAGTGACCACTGGCGGGAAGGCAGGGGGTTTGGAGGATCCGAGCTCAGATGGAAGGTTCTGCTCCGCGGCCCCCAGCTTCTGCAGGGTGTCCTTCCTGCAGGGCGCGCCTGGTGCCCAGTGGTGGAGCGGACCCAGACCGACCTGGGCGAGGGCCCTGGGGGTCGGCTGTCAGAGGGCGCTCGGGCGCTGGGCCCCTCCGTCCTGTGCGGTGGGCGGAACGTGCTCCTTGGAGGTGGCAGACTGCCCTGGAAGGGGCGGGGGGGGGGGGGGGGGGGCCCCCGCGGGGGGGGGGGGCGGGGCCGGGCCGCTGTGGTTCCCGGTGGTGGGGAGCCAAGGGTGGGGGTGTTGCGACTTTGCAGACTCCTGACTACAGGTCGCAGGGACAGGTCTCGGAGGAGGGCGCTGACCACCGCCCCCCCTCCTGGTCTGGCTGGGCACACACCCGGCTTGCACGCAGGGCTGCCTGTCTGTGATCTGGCGCCCGTGTTACAGCTCAGAGACCCGCCCTGCCCCTGGCCCCCGTCGCCCGTGAGCACCGGGACCCCATGCCCCGTCCTGCCCTCACGATCCCCCCATGGTCATTGCTCCCTGTCTCCTCCTGTCGGCACAAGCACGTGCCCGGCGTGCCCAGGTCGCACAGTGAAAGCTTCCTGGATGCCAGTCTCTCAGCACACTGGCCCTCTCACCCCCCTGCCACTCGCTGCCTCCTCCTTCCCGAAACCACCCACAAATGTGCAAAGGCGTCCGGACACCTCGCACCACCCCGGATGCACTGCCCTGGGGTGGCTGTCCCCGCTCGCTGGTGAGTCAGTCAGATCAGCACCTGCTCACTCCTGACACCCAGCCCGGCCCGGCCCCCAGCGCCCCCTGGATGGTCCCTGTCCACACACCCGGGAGCTCAGTGGTCAGCGGCAGTGGTCACTGTCCTGAGCGTGGCCTCTGGTCCTCCTGGCCTGGCTGCCTGGCCTCCTTCTGAAGCCAGCTGTGCTGAGGGGTCTTCATGTGGGGTCTGTGTGTCCCTGGGGGCCTTCCTGAGGCCACAACCTCTATGTCGTCCAGTGATGATGACCCCACCTGGCCTGTTCTCCACACTCCAGGTGTGCACAGACACCAGCCCTAATTTTCTGTCCTTGGAAACCAGCAAGGGGTCTCCGAGCCTGGGTGAAGCAAGGACCCTAAAGCTCTCCCCACACACACGCCTGGCCCTGCCCCGGACTGGCTCACAGCAGAAATTGGTGACGCTCTGTCTGGGGCCTGGGGGACCCCACAAGGGGAGCCTGAGTTGCTGGTGGCTTGTCTGTGGAGATGACGACCTACACTCGGAGGGGAGTCCCTGCTCATTTCTGGGTGCCCTTCCCACTAGCCGGCAGGGGTCCGGCCTGGAAGGTGGGGGTGCAGGGCAGAGCAGACCCCAGTCTCCTCAAGTGGCCAGAAGCCTGACCTCACCCTCCCCAGGGGCAGAAAACGGCCACATCCTAGGGCGTATTCCATCCAGGGACTGAAGCGTGGCCACAGGTGACTGTTCCCCCCGGGTTCTCCCCGAGCCACCCGGGTCTCCTCAGGGCCCCAGGTTTCCGCGGCCCACGGGGCGCTCTGAGCCCAGCTCCCAGGCCCCGTCCTGTTTCATCTGCAGAGGCAGCGCTGCTGTCACCTTTGCAGTTGTCTGAGGTCGCTCTGATGGGCTCTCAGGCCCAGAACCCAGGTCCCATGTAGCTCTGCCCAATAGAGGGAGGGGCGTGTGCGTGCATGGGGTGGGCCCTGGATTGTGGAAACAGGTGCAGGAAACAAGTGGAGATGTGTGTAAGAAGCTAGTGTTTCTTTTTCTAATTTTAATTGCCTCATGAAGTGTTGAGCCTGATTTTGATGCTTCTGATTTTCCTTGAAATGTATTTGATATGAATGTCTCTGCTAATTCCTGACTCTGGAAAGTGGAGCAGAGTCTTGATTCCTAGAAATCTGCCAGCATTTACGGGATGTCTCCCCAGCGCTGCTGATTCAACGTGCGATGACAGATAGCGGAATTAAAGCCTTTTAAGCCAAATGGAAATATCTCAAAACAAAATTTAAAGGCAATGAAGAGATTAGAGGGGATGCACACATTCCTGATAGATTGGTGGTATTTTGACATTTTTCAAAATCTAGTTTCTGATGTCTTAAATGTCTTCACATTTTTTCAAGTGAATAAAATCATGTTTTTTTTTTCAAGGGAAAATTATGATATTACCAAGAAAAAAAAATTCAAACATTTGGAAGAAAAATCATCTAGATGATTGTCCCCAGGCCAGCATTTCTTGAGAGTGGCTTCCATGGTGTATCTGAAATAAACCGCAGCCTCCTAGTTCTCTAGAGTGTCGTAAATGCAATACGATTAGCGATGTACCTGCCTGCATTTCAGTGGGGCCCCGGCACAGACGCCCTGGCATGGCCTCGGATGCGGCCTCATGGCCGAGCCAGACAGTAGGGAGAGCTGCCTCCTTGCAGGTTGTGGGGAAAGGAGGAGGGGTTCTCCTGCACCCCCTGAAGGCCCCCCGCCCTGGAAGTTAAACCGACAAAGACAGGCACGCAGGAGCAAAGCTGCACGTTCACTAATCTGAGCCTCCCAGGGCACGTAGGGAGAGAAGCCCACATTCATGGGGAGACCAGCTGCCTTCTGGGTCAGGAGAGGGGTGGGGGCACCGGGGGGCGGAGGGTCTCCGCTGAGGGCGTCTCTCTGGGAGGGGCTGGGCCCATCTCAGGGAGAAGGGTGGGCAGGGTTGGAGCCACCCTCGGCCCAGGGGGTGTGTCGTGGGGCGTGCCCTGGTCCCTGGGCTTGGGGAGCTCTGCGGAGCGGGCAAGAGGCCATCCACCCCCGGTTCAGCCCAGCTACACTTCCCTCTCATCAGTCACTGTTCCAGCTCCTAGGTACGATTTTTGTCCAGAGAAAGGACTTTGCGGCCAAACGCGTGAGGGTCCGCACAGTCCCTGAGAGGCTGTGAACCTGTGGTCTGCTCCTCCCCGATGCCTTAGCGTGACTCAGCGGTGTGCTGTGTGTGCTGGCGGGTGTGTGGCCGCTCACCGGAGTCACGGGGGACCAAGCGGGTGGGAGGGGGCACTCCACGGTGCTTTGAGGAAATGGCGTAGTTTCCCCCAGAAGCACCCCCAGTGTTGCTGTCTGTGGAAGGATGTGGCTGTTTCAGCGGCTGTTGTGAAAGTCCAGGGTTCAGGGAACCTCTGAGAGGAACTGGGCAGCGCTCACGGCCTGGACTGGTATCACTCAGCAGCCAGAGAATTGCAGCCGGGCCAGCCCGGGTCACGGGGACTCTCGGGGTGGGGGGTACTGTTGAGCCAAGTCCCCACGGACCCTGTGGCCAGTCCACTTGGACTTGGGGATGGATTGATGTTGAGGCCCTTTGCCAAGGTGCGAAGAAGGCATGTGGTGCCAACCGCTGCCCTGAGAAGATGGTGGGGCAGAGCCCGTGTGGGCCTCAGGCCACGGGGAAGCTGTCACCCCCAGGGGTCACTTTTCATGTGTGGATGGAGTAGGACCCGCCTTCATCATGCTTAGTAAACACCCAGAGGTATGTGGTCAGTACCCACAGATGTGTGGGTGGTACCCACGGGTGTGCAGTCAGTACCCACGGGTGTGCAGTCAGTACCCACATGTGTGCAGTCACTACCCACACGTGTGCAGTCACTACCCACACGTGTGCAGTCAGTACCCACAGGCAAGCAGTCAGTACCCACGGGTGTGCAGTCAGTACCCACGGGTGTGCAGTCAGTACCCACAGGTGTGCAGTCAGTACCCACAGGCATGCAGTCATTATGAACGGGCATGCAGTCAGTACCCACACGTGTGCAGTCAGTACCCACAGGCAAGCAGTCAGTACCCACGGGTGTGCAGTCAGTACCCACAGGTGTGCAGTCAGTACCCACAGGCATGCAGTCATTATGAACGGGCATGCAGTCAGTACCCACATGTGTGCAGTCAGTACCCACAGGTGTGCAGTCAGTACCCACAGGCATG
>CM035270.1:111757286-111792767 GCA_020226075.1 Hydropotes inermis | reverse complement strand
TACCCACACGTGTGCAGTCAGTACCCACAGGCAAGCAGTCAGTACCCACGGGTGTGCAGTCAGTACCCACAGGTGTGCAGTCAGTACCCACAGGCGAGCAGTCAGTACCCACATGCGTGCAGTCAGTACCCACGGGTGTGCAGTCAGTACCCACGGGCATGCAGTCAGTACCCACAGGTGTGCAGTCAGTACCCACAGGCGAGCAGTCAGTACCCACAGGTGTGCAGTCAGAACCCACAGGTGTGCAGTCAGTACCCACAGGTGTACAGTCAGTACCCACAGGCGAGCAGTCAGTACCCACAGGTGTGCAGTCAATACCCACAGGCGAGCAGTCAGTACCCACAGGCGTGCAGTCAGTACCCACAGGCGAGCAGTCAGTACCCACAGGCATGCAGTCAGTACCCACGGGCATGCAGTCAGTACCCACGGGCATGCAGTCAGTACCCACAGGTGAGCAGTCAGTACCCACAGGTGTGCAGTCAGTACCCACACATGTGCAGTCAGTACCCACAGGTGTGCAGTCAGGACCCATGGGTGTGCAGGTGGTACCCACATGCATGGTCGGTACTCACAGTTGCAAGGTGCTCATCACAGAAATGCCTCATGTCTGTGCTGCCTGGGGACCGGCTCTCCGCGGGAGTAGCTTCATGGTGAATCAGGAAGCCCCGTGGCAGCAGGAGGAGTGGGGGACATGGCGGAGGACCCTGGAGTGCGGAACCTGCAGACGCGCTGGGGCTGTCCCAGCACTGATCTGAAGCCTCGTCGTTGCACGTGGTTACAGAGGTGGCTGGTAGGCCCTTGTCTCAGGTCTCTAATGGAGATCAGAAGCGCCAACAGTCCCGCTCGATTCAAGACGCTGCAGGACGGTGGGGACCTGGCAGTTTAAGACGGTCCTCACTCTCAGAGTGTCCTCACACCCCCAGAAACTTGTCTTACGAGGACACGTATCCTCGAGGTATCGGTGTGATGTGTGTGTAGGCGTTTGTCGTTTTGTCTTTGATACCATTTCTTAAGGTTCTAGTAAAGGAAAAGCTCACGACAGAAGGAATTGAATACATGTTCGCTTATAAATAAGCAAGAGGAAACACCACGTGTGAGCTGGGCGTGGCTCCTAGGTTGCTGTGGAGGGCATTCCAGGTAACTCGAGTCTGCGCACACTCGTATCTGTGGTGCTGTGTGTTAATACCGACATCGGGCAGGACGTGGTTAGTGGTCACAAATGTCCTGGGTTTGCAAACTCAAGGGGAAGCACCCTGGGGGTGTGTGGACAGCAAAGGGCGGAGCAGCCTGCAGGGACCGCACCTGGGCCCAGGCAGGTGGGGAGCCGTGACAGGTGGCTCTGGGGCGTGGGTCTTGTGAGGCGGGAGGAGCTACAGGCTCCAGAGTGCATGCAGCGGGGGCCGGGCACATTTGAGGATGAGTGCTGACACGATAAATCAGACGGATGCGTCGGAGCCGCAGGCGGCCTTGGGTAAAGACTGTGAGCTGAGTTGGAGACGATGCTGGGTGTTGGCAGGCTGCCACTGGACCCTGAAGACTTCAGGGCTGCTTGGCGGGGCTGCTCTCACCCCCATGGCTCCCCCACGCTGTCCGGCTGCAACCAGAGACAGGAAGGTGGACCCTGGCAGCCACCCGGGCGCTCGGGTGTCCTGGGCTGCTGGGGGCCCTGCCCTGTGCCCGTCCTCGTGGGCTCTGGTTCCTCAGGTTATATTCTTGTGCCTGTCACTCAATTTTTATTCTAATCTGTGTTTCCAGGCAGAGTTGATTTTTTTTTCCTCAAAGTGTAGAATGTGTGTCATCCCAAGAAAGGCTTCTTTAGATTTGTAAATATTCCTATTTATGTTTGAAAAAGAAAATCTGCATAAAATTGCATTAAAACATTTGCCTGTCCAGGCTGCCCTGAGAATTCCCGTGCTGGGCTGAGGGGTCGGTGTCAGAGGTCAGAGTTCAGGGGCGGCCGCGTGGTCCCCTTTGCGACGACGGGTCCCTAGCTCTGCTGGCTGGGCCCCTCGGAGCTCAGCCTCCCGCATGCAGCCTTAGCCAGGGCTCCTCACACGAATTTCTTATTTCTCAAAAGTGACGAGAATCGGACGAAAATATGTTCAATATGATTAACTGCAGTTGACACAGTGGCAAATACAAGTTTAGTGTGAAATGGCATCCTTTCCCTCCGAGGTGCTGTATGAAGTTGCCGTCACGTGGGCCCACAGGGTCTTTTCAGTACTTTCCGGGGTTTAAAGCAGGCGAGGTGCCGTGTGATGAGGCAGTTGCCATGGTGACACATTCAGTTTTGATGCAGCGTCAGGGTAAGCAGTCACGTAGGATGGAGTGCGTAGGGTCTGCCTGTGGCACCCCCACCATCCTGGTCTGACATGTCAGCCGTGTTGCCATAGAAAGTGCCTGGCGTGTGTCTCCCTGCTGGGACGTGCTGTGGTCCAGCTGGGGCTGGGCAGCTGTCCCTCTGGGGCACGGGAGCAGGCGTGTCTCTGCGGTCTGTGAGCTGCTTCCGGTCCTCCTCCCCGGAGCCGGGCCGCCTGGGTCAGAAGGCAGTGTTCATGTCAAGCTGAGCTCTGCAGACACTCAGAAGAGCCCCTGGAACACAGTGTTCCAGAAGCCTGCTTTCGGTCCTCAGCCCCAGGACTTGGAATTGCTGAGAGAGTGAAGACCACTGGAGGGGGGCGCGCAGAGCACCCCAGCCTTGTTCGGGCCAGTGGCCGTGTGGCCGGGCTCAGCCCCCAGGAGACAAGTGTCCCTGGCGCCCAGACACCCACCCTGCCGGGCGGAGGCAAGCAACCCCAGGGGGGGGGGAAGCCTGGCGCAGGGGATTGAGGTCGGAAGCGCCCCTCCAGGCATCACCTCCAGAGGCCAAGCCTCGGTCCCTGAATCCAGCCTTGCCTTGAAATTAGAAATGTCCTGAGCTCCGCCTTTTAGGTGAAGGGCCCCTGAAGCTCCCATCACTTGGAAATGTGTGCGCTGAAGGGTCAGCCCCAGGGCTGGCTTCCAGTCTCCCGCCCACAGACGTGAGTCCTCCGGGGGCCCCCACACCCGCTGCCCCCAGAGTCCCCACCCGAAACGCCATGGGGTAGATGAGTCCTGAGGGCATCACTTGGTGGGGAACCTGGGCTCAGGCCGACCCTGGTGACCTCCCTGAACTGCACTCCCCTGTAAAGGTTGCATCCCGAAGTCCTGGGAGTCAGGACCCCGCTCTGTCCATCCTGGGCAGACATGGTTCCCCCCGAGGCAGGCTGGTGGTGCTTGCCTTCTGCTGCCCCCACCCCAGATTAGCGCTTTCACAGCCTCCCTCCCTCCCCAGGGATCCCAGGGTTGGGGGTGGCGGGGAGCTGCTCTGAGTGGATGGCCTCTCCGCCGTGGGGGATCCGCCCCCTCCAGGGCGCTCCCCAGGCTATGCTGTGTCCCCCCACTTCTGTGAGCTCACCGCCCGGTGCCTCCAGCTTGTGGTCTGACGCTTCGCGGCAGATCAGTCACCCCTGGTCAGGGCAGAGTGACCGCGAGCTCCGGGCAGCAGGTGGACACCCGCCTGGGCACGTTCGGTCTTTAACCGTGAACATCCCAGGCCGCATCTCCATGGTGACGGGTGTGCAGTCCTTAATTGCTGATTTGAATACTTCCCCTCTGCTTTATCCGTGAGTTCAAAAAAAAAGGCTGTGTTCACCCATATGAAGTAATTAGTAATCAATGTAACACTAAATATAATCAAACACCAAATTTAAAACAATCTCACGTCAAAACAGAAATGCAGCCAGCGCCACGCTGGCGACCACAGCGTGGGCCTGCTCTGTCGAGCTGGCCCATGGCTCCCCTGCAGTGAGGACGGGACCCTCACGCAGGCATCTGCTGGGACCGGGCCCCTTCCTCAGGGTGTCCTGGCCCAGCCAGGCTGTTTCCCAGCCATCAAGTGTGGACCCACGTCTGAGCAGAAGGGCAGCCGGTGCTGGAGCCGCAGCCCCGGGCCTCAGCGGGACCACCCTCCCTTTACCCGGCCCCCAGAGCCCCAGGCGCAGGGCCGCTCCCTGCGTGGCTCCACCCAGGCCCGGAGCTCAGGTTCTCTGACATCCCTGCGCCCCCAGGTGGGACGCTCATCCCTCTGCGGGACCAGCCTCCCGACCTGCCCCGTCCGGGGCCTCCCCGGCTGGCGGGCACCTCCTGCTGCCCGCAGTCTCTCTCCCAGACCGTGGGCACCTCCGACCGGCGTCGGGTCCCAGGGCTGAAGCGGTAACAAAGCTCTGCAGGCCGGGGCTGCAGACACAGTGTCCTCTCCCGGCTCTGAGCCCAGAGCTGAGCCCGGACTGTGCGGGGCTGCATGACCTGGGGGCTCCCAGAGAGGTTGCTTCCCACCTCGTCCCGCGCCTGGGGCTGTCCCGTCCTCGGCCGCCTCCTCCAGCCTCTTCCCACCGCCTCACGGCCTCCCCGGGGGTCTCCTCTTAGGAGGACTAGGGCCACCCTGCCCCCGAGTGCCCTCGCTTCCCTGGATCACCCCCACAAAGACCCCACGGCCAGGGAGGCTCCCTCCCAGGACCAGGACGGAGGAGATGCACACAGCTTTCGGGGAGACAGTTTGCCCTCAACACCTGAAAATCACAGACATCCTCCAAGCACCGGGAGCGACTGTCCGCTGACCCCACAACCGAACCTCTCTCCTTTCGGGGTTAAGGTGCCTTGCTCACCTGGCTGGTAAATGGAGTTCACCTCTCCAGCCGATTCAGGGTCAAGTGTGAATGAATGGACCTCGGGCTACATGGGGTGCCCTGCTCCCCAGGCCCTGTGCACTCACGCACAGGCACACGCATGCTCCCCAGCTCCCCACCCCCCACCGCCCCGTCTGACGGGTGTGAGCTATGGTGGAGGAGCCGGGGCTGGAGAACTGGGCTGAATGACTGTTGTACCCAGGGCTGGAGCTGTGATCGATCTCACCGGTCCTGAGAAGCGCATGGAAATGTTCACTCATAGACCTTTCTGATAATTGCACACTTCAGAGAAAACACGAAACGTAAAGAGTCTCATTTGTTACTTGTCATTAAATTAGTTAATTCTCGCTGTCTTGTCATGGTACACTTTTCTCAAGATTCTTGAAAGTTGAAGTCCCTGACGTACTTCTTGAGGCACAGGACACCCGCTGCGCTCCCTAAATAGGATGTATTTTAAAGCGAGGTTAAGTGCACGTATAAAATTTTTAGCTGCAGAGGTCATGAGACAAGCTGTTGTTGTTTAGTCGCTGTGGCGTGTCTGACTCTGTGACCCCATGGGCCGCAGCGCACCGGGCTTCCCTGTCCATCACCATCTCCCGGAATTTGCTCAGACTCATGTCCGTCGAGTCGGTGACGCCATCCGACGGTCCCATCCTCTGTCCTCCCCTGCTCCACTTGCCTTCAGTCTTTCCCGTGAGCCGGCTCTTCGCATCAGGTGCTAAAGTGTTGGAGTTTCAGCTTCAGGATCAGTCCTTCCCTGAATATTCAGGGTTGATCTCCTTCAGGGTTGACGGCTTTGATCTCCTTGCTGTCCAAGGGAGATAAGTGTAAAACCTGAACTTCCCAACTTCTGGATAAGCTGTGGGGTGGGGGGGGGGGGGGGCAGGGACCGAGCTTGGCTCCTAGAATGAGGCGCTGGTCCTGCCACCCACAGGCCCCCCGGCTGCACCTGGACCAGAGCCTCGGGGCTGTCCTGCTGACACCGGGACGGCCCTTCCTGTCCGCGTCTTACGCGTGGTCGGGGGTCCCCAGGACAGCAGGTGTAGGGAGAGCCCCTCCCTGGGGTGATGGCACCCAGTCACTTGGGAGGGGGGCACCAGACTCTCAATCGGCATGTCTGCACAGACCTCACCTCTTGTTCGTGAGGAAGGAAGGATGTTTTCAGAGGTGAGTCAGGCTTCTGCGAGTGTAAACTCTGAGCCACAGCTCTGGTTTTGAGCGAGGCATAAAGCAAAAAGAAATTTCATAAGAGGTCTCCTTCCCTCGACAAGCACTGGACTTCACCAAGCAGTAAACACTTCTAACTCTTCTGTTCCCGGGGCGACGCTGCCTGCAGTGGAGGGGAAGAGTGGCTGGGGTGAGTGTCTCCACGCTGATGCTCTGGTTTCCTGGGGCCGCCTCGAGGGGTCCTGTGGTCAGGCGTCCTGGGAGCTGGGATCTGACACCCAGTCGTCCTTCCCAAGGCCTCTCTCCTTAACACGTGGACACTGCTGCCCCCATGTCCTCACATGGTCATGCCCCATGCGTGGCTGAGTCGTGATCGCTTCCTCTTATAAGGACCCCAGTCGCACTAGATCATAACCCACCCATAGGACCTCACTTTACCTTAATTATCTCCTTAAAGTCTCATCTCCAAATACGGTCAGACCCTCGGGTCCTGGGGTCAAGACTCAGTCCCCAACACTGACCCGTAGTCAACTCTGTCCTACTGGTGTCCCATTAGACTCAACATCGCCTGGACAAGTCAGCTTCTAAGAAATGTCCCTGTCTGATGCTGTACACCATGCCAGACAATAAATGAAAAGGTGAAGAAGTCTACGTGCTAATCGTGGAGATAAGCACAGACAGATACAATGCACCGTGGATGGCTGGAAGCTCGTGGGATGGTCTTGCCCAGGGCTTCACCAGATCCATGGTTTGATCTGGGACCCCAGTCGTCACAACAAGGTAACAGCAAGCTACCTTGCAAGCTTTAGTTACTCAGCCCTGTACAACTCTTTGCGACCCCGTGGAGTGGAATCCACCAGGCTCCTCTGTCCATCAGATTCTCCAGGCAAAAACTCTGGAGTGGGTTGCCATTACCTTCTCCAGGGGATCTTCCTGGCCCAGGGATTGAACCTGGGTCTCCTGCATTGTAGGCAGATTCTTTACCTTCTGAGCCACCAGGGCAGCCCGACAGATACCTTATTGGAGAACAAAAATGAAGAAGAGCAAAGACAACAGAGTTTTGCCAAGAGACCTCCCTGGTCATAGCAAACACCCTCTTCCAACAACACAAGAGATGAGTTTACACATGGACATCACCACATAGTCAATACCAAAATCAGATTGATTATATTCTTTGCAGCCACAAATGGAGAAGCTCTGTACAGTCAGCAAAAACAAGACCAGGAGTTGATGGTGGCTCAGATCATGAACTCCATATTGCAAAATTCAGACTTAAATAGAGAAAGTAGGGGAAAGCACTAGACCATTCAGGTATGACTTAAATCAAATCCGTTACAATTATACAGTGGAAGTGACAAATAGATTCAAAGGATTAGATCTGATAGACAGAGTGCCTGAAGAACTATGGAAAGAAGTTTGTAACATTGTACAGGAGACGGTGATGAACACCATCCCCAAGAAAAAGAAACACAAAAAGGCAAAATGGTTGTCTGAGGAGGCCTTACAAATACCTAAGAAGAGAAGCCAAAGGCAAAGGAGAAAAGAAAAGATATCCATCTGAATGCAGAGTTCCAAAGAATACCAAGGAGAGATAAGAAAGCCTTCCCCAGTGATCAATGCAAAGAAATAGAGGAAAACAATAGAATGGGAAAGACTAGAGATCTCTTCAAGAAAGTTAGAGATACCAAGGGAACATCTCATGCAAAGGTGGGCACAATAAAGGACAGAAATGGTATGGACCTAACAGAAGCAGAAGATATTAAGAAGAGGTGGCAAGAATACACAGAAGAGCTGTACAAAAAAGATCTTCATGACCTGGGTAACCATGATGGTGTGATCACTCACCTAGGGTCAGACATCCTGGAGTTCAAAGTCAAGTGAGCCTTAGGAAGCATTGCTACGAATAAAGGTAGTGGAGGTGATGGAATTCCAGTTAAGCTATTTCAAATTCTAAAAGATGATGCTGTTAAAGTGCTGCACTCAATATGCCAGCAAATTTTGAAAACAGCAGTGGCCACAGGACTGGATAAGGTCAGTTTTCATTCCAATCCCAAAGAAAGGCAATTCCAAAGATTGCTCAAACTACTGCACAATTGCACTCATCTCACACACTAGTAAAGTAGTGTTTCAAATTCTCCAAGCCAGGCTTCAACAGTACGTGAACCAAAAACTTCCAGATATTCAAGCTGGATTTAGAAAAGGCAGAGGAACCAGAGATCAAATTGCCAACATCTGTTGGATTGTAGAAAGAGCAAGAAAATTCCAGAAAAACATCTGCTTCTGCTTTATTGGCTACACCAAAGCCTTTGACTGTGTGGATCACAACAAACTGTGGAAAATTCTTAGAGATGGGAATACCAGACCACCTTACCTGCCTCCTGAGAAATCTGTATGCAGGTCAAGAAGCAACAGTTAGAACCAGACATGGAACAACGGATTGGTTCCAAATTGGGAAAGGAGTACATCAAGGCTGTGTATTGTCACCTTGCTTATTTAACTTATATCCAGAGTACATCATGCAGAACGCTGGGCTGGATGAAGCACAAGCTGGAATCGAGATTGCTGGGAGGAAGAACAATAACCTCAGATATGCAGATGACACCACTCTTATGACAGAAAGCAAAGAGGAAGGAACTGAAAAGCCTCTTGATGAAAGTGAAAGAAGAGAGTGAAATGGCTGGCTTATAACTCAGCTTTCAAAAAATGAAGATCATGGCATCGGGTCCCATCACTTCATGGCAAATAGATGGGGAAACAATGGGAACAGTGACAGATTTTATTTTCTTGGGCTCCAAAATCACTGCACATGCTGACTGTAGCCATGAAATTTAAAAGATGCTTGCTCCTTGAAAGAAAAGTTATGACAAACCTAGACAGCATATTTAAAAGCAGAGACATTACTTTACTGGCAAAGGTCCAAATAGTCAGAGCTATGGTTTTTCCAGTGTTCATGTATGGATGTGAGAGTTGGACTATAAAGAAAGGTGAGTGCTGAAGAATTGATGCTTTTGAACTGTGGTGTTGGAGAAGACTCTTGAGAGTCCCTTGGACTGCAAGGAGATCCAACCAGTCAATCCTAAAGAAAATCGGTCCTGAATGTTCATTGGAAGGACTGATGCTGAAGCTGAAACTCCAATACTTTGGCCACCTGATGGAAAGAACTGGCTCATTAAAAAAGACCCTGATGCTGGGAAGGATTGAGGGCAGGAGGAGAAGGGGTCAACTGAGGATGAAATGGTTGGATGGCATCACTGACTCAATGGACATGAGTTTGAGCAAGCTCCGGGAGTTGGTGATGGACAGGGAGGCCTGGCGTGCTGCGGTCCATGTGGTTTGGTCACAAAGAGTTGGACACGATTGAGTGAGTGAACTGACTGAACCCTCTGGTGCAAATAAACGACCATCCCACGGATGTTCAGTGGGGAGGACTGGCCATGCTCACCACTGAACGCCCCCCCCCCCGCCCAATTTTGCAGGGCAGGCATGTCTCAGGATGTGAGGACCAGGGAGTGACGAAGACACAACACTCCCTTCTTGGGGAGAGGAGGGAGGTGGAGTGACCGCTGACACTGAAACGATTTCTGCTGTGTTGCCATTTTATTTCTCTGGTGAAGGGTGTCTTTCTTTGACTTGCTTTCCTCTGGGTGTACAGCAGGTAGACGACAATTTATTTTAGGATTTACTTAGAAATATCTGTGATGTTGCCTTCGGCAGCAACATTAAACGGCCTGCTTGTTAAACTGCTAATTTATGGATCTTCTCTAAGTAAATGCAAACAAAGCCCAGCTAATGTACAATGTTCAATTTTTAATTTCCAGTCCATCTTAGATTATAGGACTAAAAACAATATTTAATCCCTCGTTAACACATGAATAAGCGGAAGCTGTCATTTTCAACCAGACGATAACGGGATTATCTCAAGAACTGTCAGTTTATGTGAAAACATTATGTTGCCCAAATTTTCATAAAAATTAGTGGTGGATAATATTCAAGAACAGAGCAGTGGAAGGAGGAAAGTCTGCATCCATGGTAATAAATATTCATATTTGTCTGCTCAGGAGATGAAAATCTAATCAAGGGACTATTGATGCACTGGCTTTTTTTTTTTAAACCAAGACTTTTCATCTAAATTGGGTTTGATATGGAAATTCCTCTCACTGGAGTCTCCCAGGCCATGAGCACTCGGGGCTCAGGGATGGGGTGTCCGCCAGGTCAGGTGTGGCCCCTGGAGACCAGCTTTCCCTGCGTGGTGGGCCTCAGCAGTGGGTCAGCTCACTGACCCAGCATCCTCTGCATTGTGTGTGTGGGTGGGGGGCACACTGGGCCCTCACTCCTTTTTTTTTTAAGGAAAAACTACGTAATCTCGTGCCGGTTAACTACGCTTCTGCAGGGTTAAAATCGTGTCTTTGCTTTTATTGACAATTACCATAAATCAGAAGACACCCTGCATGAAGCTTAATGAAATATGCATGATTTTAAAGAGAAAAGATGGCAACTGCAGGACGCTGTGCGTGTGTGTTCCTGTGACCGTCCCGACCGTCAGCAGCTGTGAGAACACCGCGTGGACCAGCCCCTGGGCAGTGAGCGCCGACACGGTGGGCCACACGGGGGTGCTGGCCTCTCGACGTGCCTGGCCTTCCCACGGAGGGGCGTCCAGGCCTCTAAGGATGGACCCCCGTGCTTGGGCCCCCCTTAGACTCAGCCTACCAGGAAAGCAGAGTTCACACTCGTAAACCCAAGCAGGCCGGAAAAGAGCTGGTGGCTTCAGCCTCAGCCAAGCAGCAGACACGGCCCTCAGCCGGTGATGGGACGGCCCGGAGCCTCGCGCCCATCAGAGGCGGCCCCCACCCACTTGGACAGGACTCGCTCAGCTTCACGACTAATCTCAGGCGAAGCAGGATGTTGACTTGGATGTGTATGTTAGATTATGACCCGACGTGCGCTTCCCGTTCACTTTACCCCCTGACTCAAGTGAAGTGGTCTCAGGGTGATCTGGTCATCTGGAGAACACGTGGACATGTGACCCCTGAAGGGGTCCCCCCAGTGCTCCCCGCAGGGGTGGGCAGGGGGCTGCGGTTTCTGCGCTCAGACTGTATGACTCTGACACCCTGTCTGTTTTCCCGTCCGGTCCCCGCCCCCGCCACACACCGTCAGGACCTCGAGGTCCCTGTCCAGGGGCGTCTCAGTCCCCAGCATGGGGTGGGGGGCTGCCTGCTGAGAGGAGAAGCGCGTGACCCAGGACGGGGGCCTCACGGGCTGAGGTCTCCCCGCCCGGCGCCCGAGTCCCCCTCTTGTGCAGATGGAGTCCGGCCGTCTCGTGTTTTCAGGAGACCCTCCTCCTAGGTCAGGTTTGGGTGCGCCCCTTCAGGCCACTAGCCTCCTCTGGGGCCCTCGGGGCTCCCACAGCCTCACCCAACTCCCCCGACACGTCTCCACGGGTGGCCCCGCGCCGTGCACCTCGGCCTGTGCCCACCTGCCGGCGGGAGCTGCCGCCAGCACGGCGGTCAGAGCCACGTCGTGTAGTCTGCGCACGTGGTGGGTGAGCGGCGAACAGTACCCCCAAGTGCTGGGCCAGCAGTCGCAACCCTGTGTCAGCCAGGGCTCCCAAGGGCAACCGGAGCCCCCAGAGGTAAAGAGAGGCGACCTGTGACAAGCAACTGGACGGCCATCCTGAGGCTGCAGGCTGCTGCCTGCAGGCCGGAGGCCCAGGGCAGTCAGTGCTGTAAGTTCCGGTTGATCCCGAAGGCCTGGGACCTGGAGGATCCACGGGGCACATCCAACCCACGTCTGAGCCAAGACCCCGGATCACCAGTGTCCACAGAAGGGAGAAAGTGGTCTCCACCCAGGCAGCCGGCAAAGCCTCCTTCCTCCGCCCCCTTGTTTCTCCCGAGGGCTTGGGGCTCGGGGGGCGGGGTTAGTATCGTGTCTCACACTGAGCTTCCTCCAGGTGGGTTTTGCTGCCATGTAACCTGGAGTGTCATCCTCATGGATTAGGGGGGACAGTGTCCTGTGACTTCCAGGCTCATCCTTCCCCGGAGCTGAAGACTCACCGTCGCAGCTGCCCCATGTCCCTGCTCCTGGTGGGCTGAGCGGATCCACACAACCCAGGGGCCTGGACCAGGAGGAACAGCACCAGGATGGGGGTGGGGGGAGAAGGGGAAGCTCCAGTGACTGTGGTCCTCCAAAGGGGGCTTGTCCGTAACTGGGATCGTTTGTGGCGGTACCAGTGTCGAGTCTGTTCTTTCAAGGGGGTGCATTTACCTAGTACGTGTGATGTGTGTACATGTGCATGACGTGTGTACATGTGCGTGTGTGTGCATGTGTGAGCATGTGTATATGTGTGATGTGTGGGTTTATGTGCATGTTTGAGTGTGTGTGAGCATGTGTGGTGTATGTACATTGTGTGCATGTGCAAGCATTATGTGCACATGTGATGTGTTACATGTGTGATGTGTGGTACGTGTGCACACACATGTGTGTTTGAGTGTGCACTCTTGTGTACATGGTGTACACATGTGTGAGCATTGTGTACACATGTGATGTATATGTGTATACATGTCTGTGCATGTGTGTGGGTGTGTATGGTGTGTGAGAGGGATAATTTGCCGCAGCAAGAATTATGAATACAGTGTTAGGATTTAGACGCACTCTGGTGGCCCAGCTCACCCGACACTGTTGCTCCTCGGTTCCATCTCCGCAGCGCTGGGATGTCTGCGGGATTATGGCCCAGAGGACGCGCTGCGTCAGAGTCGGTCCTGGAGCCAGGCTGGAGGGGGTGCAGAATAGTTAGCAAGTGTCTCCCGAGACAGGAGGGGCCACAGGACTTCCTGGTGAAGTCACGGCACTTGCTCACTGGCTCCGTCATCCAGACTTCCCCGTGAAGGAAGCAGGCCCAGCCACGAGGCGCACGCAGGAGGGAAGTGGGTGAGCACACAGGAGTCGGGTCTCGACCCTGACCTTGTGGGAAGCAGCCCTCCCAGACATCTCCCCAGACGAGGACCAGCTTCCTTCCCCGCAGCCGTGGCCAGGGCCCCATCCTCCGGCGGGGCAGGACTGGCCTCCCCTGGCCTCCCCTTGTGTGTCAGTCACGGGCCTGAGGGGAGGGCGGCTCCAGGTGCAGAGCTGACACGGCAGGATCCCAGAGCGCACAGGTGGGGGTCAAGCGGGGCAGCAGGACAGGCAGGTGGACCCGCCCATGCGCTGGACAGGGAAGGCCCAGTGCCCAGGAGCCCCTGCGGTCCAGCCCCTGCAGCGGGGCTCTGGGGCTCAGCCCTCGTGCTGGCGTCGAATGCAAGGGCTGTGTTTGTCAGAAGCGGGCTGGAAGGCAGGGGCCTTGGGCTCCAGGCGAGGAGCTGCTGTGTCGGCAACAACGGGGAGGGTGGCGGGCACTGGGTGGGCAGCCTGTCCTGTGGGGCCTGGAGGGGGTGGAGGAACAGGAAGCCCGGGGGTATCCCGGGGACTGGGGGGTGCGGTGCAGGGCGGCCCTACCCTGCCTGGCCAGATGCGCGTGTGATGGGCTGGTGGTGGGAGGGCCTAGTTCTGCCCCCCAGCACCCCAGGGCTGGACCCAGGCTGCCAGGGACTCTCAGGCTCTGTGGAAGTCTGGATTTTGAGGTGGGTGGGTGACCAGGTGAGGAGGGGAGACCTGGTGTGAATTAGGGACGAATTTAGGAGCCGAGGAGAAGAGGCGGGCGGGCAGCCCTGTGGCTGGAAGGGCCTCCCCCTCAGTGGGTTTGCGACCCCATCTGAGCCTCCTGCACAGACCAGAATCACAGAGAAGGTCACAGCTGGGAGCACGTGGCCCTTCCGGGGCTGACTGAGCGCCTGGGCACAGGAAAGGGCCAGAAGCGCCTCCCATCCCCCGGCCACTCACGGGGAGCCGGCAGGACGCAGGCCTGGTGGCAGTTTGCTGGGAGCACTTGTCACATCCTCAAGCCGACAGTCAGCCTGGCGGTGGGATGTGTGTCCCCCCGGCCCGGCCCGGGACACACCACAGGACAGCGCAGTCCTCGTGTGTGTGTGTGTGTGTGTGTGTGTGTGTGCATGCATGTACACGCATGCAGGCATGTGTTCACAAGAGCTTTAACCCTGTGACATCCTCACTCCCTAGGAGACCTTCCCTCGCTAAGTAACAGAGGAGCGGAGGGCTTCGGAGCCGGGGCGGGTGGGCAGGGCCTGCGGGTGAAGCGGGGCCGCTGGCTGCGGGCTGGAGCAGACACTCAGGGCGCCCCCCGGCGGAGCGCCCCGGGCTCCCAGAGGTGGTGCTCACCATCAGGGGTGCGGGCTCAGCACGCTCACATCCGCCTGGGGTTCAGGGGTCGGGGCCAGGCCCCCGGGAGTGTGCTCCTCCGGAGGCCGAAAGTCGGGAAGCTGGGCTCCCCAGAGGCCCAGGTCTCAGCAGGCGAGGCGAGAGGGGCATCGGGCCCCTGACGGTGACCCTCGGGGCTCGGAAGCCCAGCTTCCTCCCGAGGCACTCTGTGCGGCCAAGCGGCCTGTAAGAGTCCCCGACTCCACGCGTGCTGGGAGGGCCCAGGTGGGGGGCGTTCTGGGCACCACGGAGCCCAGGTGAGCTGTCCCCATCACGTGACCTTTGCAGACCTTCTGGGCGTCCACGGGCCGCCTCGATGCCCAGCAGGCCCACAAAGTGCTCATTCTGGCCCTGCCAAACCGGAGGCCCCTGGAAACGCTTGTAGAAACAATCTGGTATTTCGGTAAAACGAGTGAATATTTTGCCATCAAGGTGGGAATCACCGTGCTGACCTCTTTACCCTCGTCCTGAAGCCCTCATCCTGTGTGTGGTGCGGCTTTGAGGGTGCTGGGAAGTCCGTGACCTTGACTTCAAAGCCTGTGTGAATCCTGAGTCCTCCCAGAGCCGGCCCTGAAAGCGGCCAGGTGGTGGCGACCTTGCTGGCTGGGTCTCCCCTCGCTTCCTGGAACCCGGGAGTTGTGGATCCCCAGTCGCTGCCTGGCCACAGAGGCAGGAAATGGGGGGACGGCCTTGGAGAGGCCGCCGTCCGGTGGCCCAGCTCTGTGCCCGGCCCACGGGGGTGGCCCGTCTGTCTCCCAGGCCGCTGTACCCGCCCTCGGCTCCCTCCCAGCGGCTCCCGGCTGTTATCCCAGCTGGTCCCAGGAGCCGGTGTCCTTGGTGTCCTTGAACTCTGCGTCCTCAGAGACTGGGCACCAGTCGGCTCCGTCCCTCACGGCCCTTGGCTCTGGCCACTGAGCTTCAAACTGATACATGCACTGCCCCTGCGGCACAAGCGTGAAGAGGGGTCGGGGCTCCCAGGGGTCTGTGGGGCCGGCTCCCCTGGCCTGTCTTCCCGAGCCCCAGGCAGTGCACAGGCCTGGCCAGCCTTTCCTCCGCTTGTCTCTGAGGTCCGCCAAGGCTGATGGACGGGCATCCGCCCCGCCTTCTGGCCCCGGCGTCGGGCTCCAATTTAAACCCTAGTCTCAGTTTATCCGTCCACCCCGAGGACGGTCCAGCTGTCCCTCTGCATCTCAACAGTGCACGTGCCAAATACCAGCTGTGTGCATCCTTCTCACACAGCATCTAGTGTTGGATAAGAGCCCTGGCTGTGTGTGTGTGTGTGTGTGTGTGTGTGTGTGTGTGTTAAAGTTTCCTTGTTTCATTCCAGAAGCATTTTGTTAACCTCAGGGTCCACGCTCGGCTCTGGAACCACACACTCCAGAGGCTTCATTCTCAAGGCTTCCCAAGGCATCAGGGTGCTAATTTCTGGGCTGAAATCAAGGTGAATTTAAAGATGAAAAGTCACAGATCCTGCCCTCCATTGCCTTATAATCTAGTGAGAGAAATGTGGAGACAGGTCAGCAGTGGGTGATCAATCAGCGTATGGAAATAAACAAGAGCTCCCTGTATTCAGAAAAGACTCTGGTGGCCGAGGGCTGCAGCCCCCGGGGGGCGTGGGACAGAGAAGGTGTTTAGGCTGCCGTGGACGTCCGGCCCCATCCAGGGCCCTGCATGTCCCCTGTTTGGGGCCAGCGTGGCTCGTGCCACTATTTTAGTTGAGATGAGGCCTTGCTGGGGCAGGTGGGCCCTTAACCCCCTGCAGCCGTGTCCTTAGCGAGGGGACAGCGTGGGACAGGGCAGAGGCGCGGGGGGCTGGGGACCAGAGGCAGGGCGCCCATCCCCGGGACCTGCGAGGGGGCCCCCACACCTGACCTCAGGCCTTGGCCTCCAGGCTCTGGGAGACTAAGTGCCTGCTGTCCTGGGCACTTGGGGCGTGGTGACCAGTGGTGGCCGCCCGGGGGCCTGGAGCAGCTGGGCGTCAGTGCAGTGTGAGCCGTCTGGGCAGAGACGGGACGGACAGCGGCCGGGGCTCGGAGAGGACGAGGCCCCGGTGGGGACGCCAGGCAGGGGCCACGCGCTGGTCCGGGGGGAGGTGGGGGTGTGGGCTCCAGATCGATCGCTGGCCTGACCTCTGGATGCACATGGGTGAGGAGGCCTGGGCCCCTGATGGCCACCAGCACACCCACACCACTCCAGGCAGGACACTGGGCTCCTGGCCGCCTGCAGACCCCCACCACACCCGACGGTACCCAGACCTAGGCTAGTTTTACACATTTCCCACCTAAAGAGCACCGGAACTCAGCACTCGGGCCTCCCAGGGGCGAAATGTCCACCAGAAAAACTGCCTGCTTCCTGTGGTGGCTGCTCTCGGGCCCTTTAAAAGAGAAAAGATACCCCCTCCACCTCCAGGCTTCCCTCGAAGGAGCCGCGTTTCATTTATCCTCCTCTTGATTTTTAATTAACTTTAGGCTGGTCCAGCTGTGCCTGTTCTGGACTCCAATTTTGACAACTATTGACTGAATTGCCTGGTCAGTCCCATGAAAAAATAAAAATAAAAATGAACCCAGCCAGCCAGTTGCTGATTGAATCGACCGTGCGATCAAACGGTTTCTCAAGTCGCCCGCTTTAGATGGGGCTCCAAATGCATTCAGTTGTTTTATTTAAAGCTAGTGCATTTATATAAATGTAAGGGACGGCCTCCTCTCTGCCCACTGAGTAATTGTCTGGCTCTATCACTTAATTATCTCCACACTGTTAGTGACCAAGATATTAAAACAGAAGATTAGATATTAAAAGCATCGTTAAAACACAGAAATGAGATTTGCATAGATGTCTAATTCCAAGCCAGAAATGCATTTGCTGGGGATGCAGCCCCATCCTGGAAAATCCACATGGGAGAACAGATGAAAATTCATGACTGCATCCAAAACATTGATCTCTGCCATTTAAAAAAATTTTTTTATTCTTTTATTTTTATTTTATTAATACAAGACTGTCGTACAACCTTTGTCATAAATTTTGTACTAAAATAGGGACACACCAGAAAATGTATTTCACACAGGGGTTAGCTGGTTATGTGGTGAAATATTTCAAAAGAACGGAACGGCTGTGTGGACCCATGTTCACAGCATCCCAGTGGATGGACGGACAGATAGATTGGAGGCTTCCCAGAAAAGGTTCATAAAATGAACCTTCAGAGCAAAGGAGACATTTGGAGATATTTCTTTCTGTGTGACACCTTTTAGGATTTGAAATACCTCAGTGAAAGTGCTGCACTCAATATGCCAGCAAATTTGGAAAATTCAGCAGTGGCCACAGGACTGGAAGAGGTCAGTTTTCATTCCAATCCCAAAGAAAGGCAATGCCAAAGAATGTTCAAACTACTGCACAATGGCACTCATCTCACATGCTAGCAAAGTAATGCTCAAAATTCTCCAAGCTAGGCTCCAATAGTACATGAACCAAGAACTTCCAGATATTCAAGCTAGACTTAGAAAAGGCAGAGGAACCAGATATCAAATTGCTGACATCCGTTGGATTATAAAAAAAGCAACGGAATTTCAGAAAACATCTACTTCTGCTTCACTAACTATGCTAAAGCCTTTGAGATGGGAATACTAGACCACCTTATCTGCCTCCTGAGAAATCTGTATGCAGGTCAAGAAGCAACAGTTAGAACGAGAAATGGAGCAACTGACTGGTTCCAAATTGAGAAAGGAGTACATCAAGGCTGTATGTTGTCACCCTGCTTATTTAACTTATATGCAGAGTACATCATGAGAAATGCCAGGCACAAGCTGGCATTCAGCACAAGCTGAAATCAAGATTTCTGGGAGACATATCAATAACCTCAGATATGCAGATGACACCACCCTTATGGCAGAAAGTGAAGAAGAACTAAAGAGCCTCTTGATGAAAGTGAAAGAGGAGAGTGAAAAAGCTTACTTATAACTCAACATTCAAAAAACAAAGATCATGGCATCCAGTCCCATCACTTCATGGGAAGTAGATGGGGAAACAATGGGAACAGTGACAGATTTTATTTTCTTAGGCTCCAAAATCACTGCAGATGGTGACTGCAGTCATGAAATTAAGACATTTGCTCCTTGGAAGAAAAGCTATGACCAACCCAGACAGCATATTAAAAAGCAGAGACATTACTTTGCCAACAAAGGTCCATCTAGTCAAACCTATGGTTTTTTCAGTATTCATGTATGGATGTGAGAGTTGGACCATAAAGAAGGCTGAGCACTGAAGAACTGATGCTTTTGGACTGTGGTGTCGGAGAAGACTTTTCAGAGTTCCTTGAACTGTAAGGAGAGCCAACCAGTCCATCCTAAAGGAGATAAGTCCTGGGTGTTCCTTGGAAGGACTGATGCTGAAGCTGAAGCTCCAATACTTTGGCCACCTGATGTGAAGGGCCAACTCATTTGAAAAGACCCCGAAGTTGGGAAAGATTGAAGGCAGGAGGAGAAGGGGACAACAGATGATGAGATGGCTGGATGGCATCACTGACTCAGTGGACATGAGTTTGAGCAGGCTCCGGGAGTTGGTGATGGACAGGGAGGCCTGGCGTGCTGCGGTCCATGGGCTTGCAGAGTCGGACATGAGTGAGTGACTGAACTGAATAGCTGAATAGTGTGAGACCTTACAGCTTCAAGAGCCATTAGAACAAGGATCAGAATAACACATGGCTTAGATTCAGACCTTCAGATGTCTTTAGGACAAGGTATAAATCCAATCTTAGCAAAAATAATGAAGCCTAGTCTATAGAGTTGCAAAGAGTCGGACGTGACTGAGCTACTGAACTGAACTGAGCTGAACTGATGCAACCATATGTTTGAAAGTGGTTATCACTGAAGTATATTTGAGAGCAAAATGATCTTCGTGTGATCATGTAATATAGGGAGTTACTTTTAAATGCTGTTTATTTCATCTTTTTCTCGTGCTTTAAAAGTTATTTCATAGATGCTCTACAAAATATGGCTTCCCAGGTGGCACTAGTGGTAAATAACCCACCTGCCAATGCAGGTAGATGTAAAAGACCGAGGTTCAGTCCCTGGGTCGGGAAGATCCCCTGCAGAAGGAAACAGCCACGCACTCTAGTGTTCTTGCCTGGAGCCCCATGCACAGAAGGGCCTGATGGGCTGCAGTCCATAGGATCGCACAGAGTCGGACAGGACTGAAGCGACTCAGCGCACACGACAGAATCCCCTGTGTGTCGGGACCGCAGGAGACAGGTACATCGCCATAAATCAGTAACTACCAGCTGGTGCTCAAAAGCTACAGAAAGAGAGCATTTTAGAGTGGAGCCCAATGACTGATGCTCATTTGGACGTTGACTTTTTTCCTCATTCATGTCTGTATCTCTGCTGTTTTCCCCAAAATGCTGACCTTTGTGATCCTGACCTCCGACCTAGATCCCCAAGGACAAAGGTCGGCTTCTGCTGTGGTCCGGGTGGCCGGTCCCTCTGCCCGAGCTCCCCAGGCCAGGCGCCCTCTCTCCTCAGCGCAGCCAGGGGCCACCTGCATGGCATCCTGTGTCCCCAGCAGGGCCTCTCCTGTCCCCCAGCCTGGCGCGGCCACGCTTGGAACTGGACAGACCGTATCGTTCAGTCCAGGTGGAGGGGCTTCAGGTCAAGTGCACTTGCACCGCAGAGCCCCGGCCCACAGGCCCCGGCTCAGACCCCGAAGCAGCCAGGCCTGGACGCTGGAGCCCCCTTCCCTCATGCTCAGGAGACCCCCCGTCCTCCCGCGGGGCCCGAAGCTCAGGAGACCCCCCGTCCTCCCGCAGGGCCCGAAGCTCAGGAGACCCCCCGTCCTCCCGCAGGGCCCGAAGCTCAGGACATGAAGCAGGAGATGTGGCTGTGGCCGTGGTCTGGCTAAGGCAGGCATGGGGCATGGGGCATGGGGTCCCGGTTCTCTCCGGCTCAGACGTGTCCCGCATCCGGAGGCTAGAACCCCAGGTCCAGGGTTCCCCGGCGGGGCCGGGTCCTCCTGAGGCCTGTCTCCTCCGGTGCAGGTGCTGTCGGCCCCTGAGCTCTCACACGGCCGTCCCTCTGTGCGTGTCTGTGTCCTGATCCCTTCTCACAGGACACAGTCCTGTGGGGCCAGGGTTAGGCCACCCCCTTGCCTCTGTACAGACCTGCCCCAGGTCTGGGGGACCTGGGGTTGGTATTCGGCGTGTGAGTTGGGGGCACAGCTCAGCCCTAACCTGCGGGAAGCGGTGTCTCCTCTCCCAGCCCGACTTCCCGCACACACCAGAGGATGGAACCCTCTCCCTGTCGATGGAAACGCCCGCTGATCCCCTCGGGAAGAACTCCCTGGCAGAGGTCCCGCTCCGCCTCCTCTGTCTGATCTTCCAGGCCTTTCTGCTGAGGCGTCACCAAGGAGACGGGGCCGTGACAAAGGGCCGCCTGCCCCCGGGAGGAAGGGCTTAGGGTGTTGACCGCGAGGATTTCCACTTCACATTTACAGAGTCAGACACAAAGGAGCTGAGCAAGGTGCTGGGTGGGGGGGCACAGACAAAGCGCCAGCCCTGGATTAGGGGGTCCCCGCGCCCCTTCCTTCCTCGCGGATCTTACAGAAAACGTGCCTCCTTCCCGCCCATGCTCGGCACCAGGGCCGCTGGGCCCGGATCTGTGCCCACCCTGCCACTTGCTGGGGAATTAACTACCCCCAGGAGAGCCGGGCTCCCCGCCCTGGTCAGCCCTCGTCTTGATCTTTTGGACAAGCCCCTCTGTGAGCGCCCGGCAGGTGGGCGACAGGCGGTGGGTGGACCCTGGGCAGGAAGCCTGGTCCCCCCCCCGAGAGGCCCCCAACCAGGGGGACCCCTTCCTTCCAATGTAAGGGCCCTCCCCATGGCCCGGACAGTGAGTGCCCTCCAGAACTGTGGGCTAGCGGGAGCCACTCTGAGCCTCACGCTCAGATGGTTTGCTGGGTCACTAACAAGATCCACGTCTCTCCCCGAGATCTGAAAAATTTGCCCATCCTTCGTGAGCTCTGACCCACCCCACAGGTAGACTAGGTTTTCTAAGATGAAGTTATTTAGGCACCTAACTTTAAAACAACCATTTTGGAGGGAAGGTGACCTGGTGTGGCAGTCATAAGATTAACATGTCTTGTTATGGCCTCATCACCTGAACGTTGTTAATAAATTCATCTCAGTGTGAGCGGACCTCCCTGCACTTTGTAAAGTAATGAGTTGCTTAATACTTGTTTTCCTAATTGTTTTCAACAGAGATGTACAAATTAACTTTTTAAAGAAATGCATTGGTGTCTCTTACTGAAAGCATGTTTAATTGGGCAAAGAATGTACTAACATTTGGACTTTTAAAACAAAATAATCTCTATAGAAATACAATTTTCCTTGGTTCTATCACTGTGACACTGGGTTGTTTTTAGCATATTTTAAAAATCTAGATAAAAAGGTGGGCACCATTTTAAGCAAACTTGACCCTAAAGCCTGGTAACACTGTGGTATCGTTTTTAGCAGGAAAAAAATCCACACGGAGGCCATTGTTCTTGTCTTGTTTTCATGTTTGTCTTCACCAGGCAGGGAAGCATCACATGTAGTGTAATTCTGAGTGTGCGTCCTCTTCCCGTCGCTGGGGGGATGTGTGTTGTGACTGAGGCTGTGGGCAGGTGTGAGCTGTCTCGAGCGAGTCAGGGGCAGGTGTATGCTGCAGCAGCACCAGGGGAGGACTTTGCTCAAACACCCACAGGCTATGGGGCTTGCACACACGTGTCTTGCTTCTCATTTGAAAGGGAACCCCGTGTGTCAGAGGACCCGCGGACACATGGGTGCTTCCCGAGAGGTCCCGTGCGTCCCCGGGGCCTGACTGCCCCCGGTTCTGGTCCGGTCCTTGTGGAGAGTGGCTGTGGTGGCCGGCACCCCGGCCTGCAGGGTGGCAGTTCCCGCTGCTGCCCACAGCGGGCGGGAAGGTGCATGCCGCCCAGTGTGACCCCCGGGCCAGCCTGTCCTCAGGACGGGCTCGTGTCCTTGGCCCAGCCTAGCCGGAGCGACCCCAGACAGGAAGCCCCCGGACAGAGGAACTAGAAGAGCTGCTCTCAGGGCCCGCATCGGGGCCAAGGATGCCCAGAGGTGGGTTCTGGAAGCTCCTGTTCATGCAGATTTGTGGTCAGAAAACAGAAGCATATTTTTATTCATAAGCTGCATTTATGTGAATTTTCGAATGGGTGTTACGATCGATCTGAGAAGTTAAGGAACAGTTTAGGTCCTTGGCTGACACTATGACTTAACCAGCACACGTGCTTAGTGAGCGTCACCTGCTACCCCGTGCGGGCGAGGGCCAAAACGGCCCTGTTAGGGGGGGATTCCAAGGCCTTGGAATCAAGGCCCTGGTAAAGACGCCTCTGCAGGGGTCATGGCCATGACCGCTGAGGCAGAAGGGCACCTGTGCCCTCAGTTGGTCCTCGTCCTCGGCTCTGGGGTCCAACCCCCCTCATCCCGCGTGAAGGCACTGTGCTTTGGGCAAATCAGGAAGAGTGAAGCTCTGAAAACCCACATTCATAAAGCATTTCGGAGACTGTCATTCATTTTGCTGAAAGAGAAGCATTTTCCGCTTGGACATGACGCGGAATTGCACTCCGTCTCCACCTGCAGGTATAGAGAGGTCCCGCTGCCCCCAGACTGGCGTCTACAGCTTGTCGTCTCTGGAGACACTGGGGGTCTGGGCCTCCCGTCCCCACCGTGGCCCCCTGAGGGGACTTAAAGCCAGAGCAGGTGGTTTGAGCAGGAGGCTCTGGACGCCGAGCAGGGCGTCGTCCTCTCTCCGTCCTTCCCTCCCTCCCTCTGTGTCTCTCCCTCTCCCTCTCCCAACTTCCTCCAGAAGCACAACTCCAAAACCCTGCGTGTGGCTCAAGCTCCGGTGGACCAGGACCCCCGAGGCTGGATGCAGGCCCCACACAGGAAATCTAGCCCCTGCTACATCACCCCCCACAAAATATTTCCAAGCACATTTGATCCAAGTTGTGGTGCTGGAGAAGACTCTTGAGAGTCCCTTGGACTGCAAAGAGATCCAACCAGTCCATCCTAAAGGAAATCAGTCCTGAATATTTATTGGAAGGACCAATGCTGAAGCTGAAGCTCCAATATTTTGGCCACCTGATGCAAAGAACTGACTCGTTGGAGAAGCCCCTAATCTGGGGAAAGACTGAAGGCAGGAGGAGAAGGGGATGACAGAGGATGAGATGGTTGGATGGCATCACTGACTTGATGGACATGAGTTTGTGCACACTCCTTGAGATGGTGAAGGACAGGGAAGCCTGTCGGGTTGCAGTCCATGGTCGCAAATACATGACTTAGCAACTGAACAACAACAATGGCGATGACAAGGGCGTTTGAGTAGAAGCCAGTGTAAACAAACAAGAGAGTTTAAACGCGTCAGTTCCTGAAGGGCAGTCCGAGGTGCAGAGGAGCCCCCCACATTCTGTCCTCCCCACGTGAGAGACCCTGGTCTCATCCCAGCCCAGCATCACAGCCACAGGCACGCACCCCTGCCTCCCGGGCCAGCCTGTGCTCTGCCATCACCAGGAGGCTGGTGGCCTGGGGTGGCCGTGGGAGGAGGACTGCAGGGGGACCTGAGAAATGCCACCTCCTGCTGTTTGGAGCACCTGGAGGGTCAGGGCTGTCTCCTCACCTGGACGTGGGTGATCGGGTCTCGCCCTCAGGGCGGGGCCCAGTCACAGGAGCCGCATGAACGTCCCCTCGGTCCTGGGGGCTGACCCGTGTATCGCTATGGTGATCATCTTGGCAGTGCTGGGCCCAGGCTGGCACCTACGTCTCACTGACCGGGGGGGGGGGGCTCCCCCACTGTTGGGGCCCCACCTGCTCACCCTGCTGCCAGGGGGAGGCGAGGGCCTTGTGTCTTGGGAGCCCCCTGCTCTCTGCCCTTCAGCTCTCTCTTCAAGGCCCCCAGACTACCTTCTGCACCCCCGCCAAAGGAGACATGGGTGTTTAGGGTCCATAAGAACCCGGCTGTCCTCACGGTCAAATTAAGTGGCTCTTGGTTTTCAGGGTCAGTTTCCTGGTTTGTGTTTCCATTTGTCTCCTGTGTCGGGGCTTAGTTGTGGCACACGGGATCCTTCTGTGTAATGTGCGGGCTCTAGTTGTGCATGGGCCCAGGCGTTGCAGCATCATTTGGGATCTTAGTTCCCTGACCAGGGATCAAACCTGTGCCCCCTGCATTACAAGGTGATCCTTAACCCTTCTGTTCAGTTCAGTCACTCAGTCGTTTCCGACTCTTTGCGACCCCATGGATGCCAGGCTTCCCTGTCCATCACCAACTCCTAGAGTTTACTCTAACTTATGCCCATCGAGTTGGTGATGCCATCCAACCATCTCATCCTCTGCCATCTCCCTCCCCTCCTGTCCTCAACCTCTCCCAGCATCAGGGTCTTTTCCAATCAGTCAGCTCTTCACATCAGGTGGCCAAAGTATTGGAGTTTCAGCTTCAACATCAGTCCTTCCAATGAACACCAAGGACTGATCTCCTTTAGGATGGACTGGCTGGATCTCCTTGCCATCCAAGGGACTCTCAAGAGTCTTCTCCAACACCACAGTTCAAAAGCATCAATTCTTCGGTGCTTAGCTTTCGTTATAGTCCAATTCTCTTAACCCCTGGACAACCAGGAAGTCCCTAGGTCAGTGCCCACTTTTCTAATTTCCTTGGATGCAAACTGGAGTCACAGCCAGGAGCTTCTAAAGACCCAATTCTGTGATTTCAGCTTTGTCTTCTGAAGATACCAGCGGCCCCTCCTCTCTGGGCCCTGGCTGCCCAGGCACAGGTGACAGGACCGCTCGCTCCGCTGTGGCACCTCAGGTTTCTAGCTGCCCTGGCCCTGCTGCCCAGCAAGTCCTGAGAGGCCTGCGAGACTCTCCTTTGATCTGACCACATTTTATCCTCTTTCCCTTGGTGATTTGCAGCCCTCTGCATTCAGAATGGTGTTTGGATATTTTCTTTCAAAGCGTTTACAATTCCGTGTTCACCTGCCCAGGGCTGGCTCTCACGTGTTGAGAAACACGGGTCCAGCCGAGCCTCCTTCCTTTCCGAGTGGCCCTGGCACCACCGCGGCATCCTCGCGTGCCTGGGGCCCCCCTCCACCCCTCCCTGCGGCGCCCACGTGGGGTCCTATTGCTGGACACCGAGTCCCCATCTTGGCCATCGGGTTGTCTCCGTGTCCGTGGCCTGTGACTGTGAGCACATGTGACATATAGTTGCATGTGTCTGGGGAGAGAAGCCTCAGAAACAGAGGGATTTCAGCAGTATCCTATCAGATCGGCCGTCTGTGCGGTGTGGGCCATGGGAGTCGCAGGCCGGGCCCAGCGCGTCTGCCTCCTTACGCTGCTGGCTGAGCACGCTCTCCAGGTGGAGCAGCATCCACTTGTGAAAGCGGAGAGCGAATTTTTGGTCATTCTCTGTCTTTCTTGATGGAGATGCCCTGGGCTCTGGGCCCTGCCTCTCGCATATTGTCTGATCCTGTGGGCTCCAGACCCCTGAAGGGCACCCAGTGCTCTCTGGTCGGGAAAGCAGGCTGCCAGACCTCCCACTGGGCCTCAGTTGGAGCCCACGAGAACACGGTAACAGTAGTGAAACAGAAGGAACATGTTCTGGGGGGGCGTAGCCACCGGCAGGAGTTTGGGGTGACCCATCCTGGCCCAGCCCTGCTCCCCACCCTGGGGGCCTGAGCTCAGTGTCTGCACTTGGGGGTCAAGGCTCTCCCCTCACCCCTTACCCCCGTCCCTCCACCCTTTGGCTGGCAGCCCTGCCCACGGCATCAAAGGGACCCAAGGCGGAGACGCTATGACCCGGATCTGGGGGGTGCTGCACTGCCCGCCTCCCCGGCGCCTCACTTCCTCATCAGAAAACCTGCATTCGTGTGCAGACCGAGCAGTGGGTGAGCAGCGCGGAGGCAGGAAGAGAGGAGCTGGGTGCGAGCCTGTCGGGGCGCATTTAGGGACGACCCCGAGGGCGCCCACTGTGCTAATACTCACCCAGCGAGCAGCCTCCGACACCTCGCTGTTCTCGGCCTAGCCTCTCCCGCCCGCAGGGACTCAGCCTCCCGTGCCCGGGGAAGGTGGTGCCGCAGGAAGGTGACCCGGGTAGAGGCAGGTGGACGCAAACCCAGGAAGCGGTGCGAGAACCGGGGCAGCACACCGACCCCTGGGGACGAGTAATTCATTAGCGCCCGAGCCAGCCTGCATTGTTTCCTTGTAATTACACCCACCTCACACGCTTGCTTTTGAAGACATTAATTGCATGATTAGTTTTATGATTTCTTCTGATTACCAATTAAGTTACCTTTTTCTTGTATTTCATACATGCCATTAGGGTTTATAGTGCAGGTTTTTTAATTTCTCACCTAGCGGGGGATCTCACACGTTGGAAGGCTACATTATCCACTCAATAAACAAGGAGAGTTTAATTTTCTGTACAAAGTATTGGTGCGGACTTGGAAAGATGATGTTTCAGGTATTACGCTATCGGGAGTGACATTTAATTTTACAGGGGAGAAATCTTGTTTTTCACTGTCACAACGATGTTCACAGAGCGTGAGTCAGGGCCATGCGGGGACCCAGCACGAGGCTCCCACGTCTCCCACTGCACCCCTTCCCTGACCGAGCCTTCGGTCACTGTTCCCCTACCTCCTGCACCCGCACGGCTGGCTCCGCTGCTCCCAAAGGCCCTGGAGCCACATGGTGGGCCGCCCCTTTCGGACCCGCCCCGGGCAGGCCCAGGGGCCACACCGAGCAGGGGCCCAGCAGAGGCACCCACGAGCACGCTCCCATGAGGTCGAGGGGAAAGCAGACCAGCCAGGCTCCCGCAGCTGCTCGCAAGGTGGCCTTCGACCATCCATTCCACTCCAAACTCCCCCCCTTCCCACAGGAAAATAAGTGCAAATAGACCTGTAATCAACAGCCGGTCACGGGAAGAGCCGCCTAATTGGACGCACTGAAATGACTCCGCGTGCGGGAGGGAGCCCAGCCCTGTGATTGAGCAGCATCGATTCACAGCCCAGCACAAAGGGCCGATGAATCACGCCCTTTACAATACCGTGTGTGGGCTGGGGGCCGGCGCCTCAGCTGAGAGTGTCTGTATGGTTCCCGCCTCTGACAGCCAGGCCGCCCTGCAGGGAGGCTGCTGGAGGTCCAGGGACTTTTAATTGGATGCGGCTGCAGAGAGAGAAAGTTCCAATTTTGATGTTGATCCTTGAAGCATTAGCTGACAAAGCCCTGCACTGTGGTGGGGGAAGGGAGGGACCCCCACCCAGGGCCTCAAGCCCGCCAAGAGAGTGCAAGATGGAAGATGCCTGTCGGAAAGGGGGTCGCCGGAGCCTCCAGGCTGCAGTATGTCCTCAAATGTAGGGGAAATAGTTCGATTTCTTGAGTAACCTTTATTTACTTCCCGCTTTCCTTTTAAACCAAACTTTCTCTCTTTTGAGCGCCAGCTTCATGTACGGTCCTGAATAATGTATGAGCCAGACTCGGTCAGCCCCAAGCCACAAAGTTTCCCTGGGTGCGTGGTTCATGGCACAGGCCTCCTCCCCGATCACTCCCCCTGTATCTCCGACTCTCTCTCAGGATAATTCGGGGTTTCTTTAGGGCTTGAAGAAGCCTCCATGTGGAGTGTCATGGGAAGGGGGAGCCTTCCCCCAGGTTTCAATGAAACACAGATACAATATTACATTACACACTTATGTACAGTATTATAAGTCAAGGAAAACCTACCAGGAAAGAGGACCATCCTTTCAGCTGGCCATGCGCTGGGCCATGTCCCATGGTGGCACCTGCCAGGGCTTTGTCCTGAGTCGGCAGCTGTCTGCCCAGCTCCCCCAGGCCACGGGGGGCATGGGGAGGGTGAATGAGGCAAGATAAAAATGGTCCAGGCCAGTACATTGTGTCAGGACGTGGCTCATAGGCAGTGTTCCACCTTTTCAACGACAAGAAAGGCATGTGCTTGTTAAAACACTTGTTTTATTTTATTGACTACTTGATGACTACTTCCCTTGTAGCTCAATCAGTAAAGAATCTGCCTGCAGTGCAGGAAACCTGGGTTTGATTCCTGAGTTGGGAAGATTCCCTGGAGAAGGAAATGGCAACCCACTCCAGTATTCTTGCCTGGAGAATCCCATGGACAGAGGAGAGTGGCAGGCTACAGTCCATGGGGTCGCAAGAGTCAGACACAATTTAGCAACTAAACCACCACCACCACTTGATGGAAAATTTTAAAAATGCAATTTGTTGTTCAGTCACTCAGTCATGTCTGACTCTTTGTGACTCCATGGACTTCAGCATTACAGGCTTCACTGTCCTTCATCTCCCGGAGCCTGCTCAAACTCATGTCCATTGAGTCGGTGATGCCATTCACCATCTCATCCTCTGTCGCCCCCTTCTCCTCCCACCTTCAATCTTTCCCAGCATCAGGGTCTTTTCCAATCAGTCAGCTCTTGGCATCAGATGACCAAATTATTGAAGCTTCAGCTTCAGCATTGGTCCTTCCAATTAATATTTAGGACGGATTTCCTTTAGGATTGACTGTTCTGATCTTCTCGAAGTCCAGGGGACTCTCAAGAGTCTTCTCCAGCACCACAATTCAAAAGCATCAGTTCTCTGGCACTCAGCCTTCTTTATGGTCCAACTCTCATATCCATACATGACTGCTGGAAAAATCATAGCTTTGACTATATGGACCTTTGTTGGCAATGTAATGTCTCTGCTTTTTAATATGCTGTCTAGGTTGGAGAAGGAAATGGCAGCCCACTCCAGTACTCTTGCCTGGAAAATCCCATGGACAGAGGAGCCTGGTGGACTACAGTCCATGAGGACACAAAGAGTTGGACACGACTGAGTGACTTTACCCTAGATCTGTCATAGCTGTTCTTCCAAGGAGCAAGCATCTTTTAATTTCATGGCTGCAGTCACCATCTGCAGTGATTTTGGAGCCCAAGAAAATAAAGTCAGTCACTGTTTCCATTGTTTCCCCGTCTATTTGCCATGAAGTGATGGGACCAGGTGCCATGATTTTAGTTTTCTGAATGTTGAGTTTTAAGCCAACTTTTTCACTCTCCTCTTTCACTTTCATCAAGAGACTCTTCAGTTCCCCTTTGCTTTCTGCCACTAGAATGGTGTCATCTGCATACCTGAGGTTGTTGATATTTCTCCTGGAAACCTTGATTCCAGCTTGTGAGTCATCCAGCCTGGCATGTTGCATGATGTACTCTGCATATAAGTTAAATAAGCAGGGTTACAATATACAGCCTTGACATAGTCCTTTCCCAATTTTGAGCCAGAAAATGCAATAAAACAATAAAATTACAATAAAACAATAAAATCACTAGTAATTCTGCCACTCAGACTTCCTCATTCACTGGTATTTCTTTTAGACCATGTGCGTGGTACCCACTACACAGGCTGCGTGTATAATGTACAGTGCACGGAGTTTCATCTAGCTTCTTACTTTGTGTGACTGGCCTTGCCAGATGGTCTTTAGAATGTTACTCTATTGTGGCTGCGATCAGTTGCTAAGTCTCGTCTGACTCTTTGTGACCCCGTGGACTGCAGCACCCCGGGCTTCCCTGTCCTTCACCATCTCCCGGAGTTTGCTCAGATTCATGTCCACTGAGTTGGGGATGCTATCTAACCATCGTATCCTCTGTTGTCCCCTTCTCTTTCTGCCCTCAGTCTTTCCCAGAATTAAGGTATCTTCCAATGAGGCTCTTTGCATCTGGTGTTACTTTAAGGAACCATAATTTGTCTACTATTAAATAACCAATCTGCTAGTGCTGAACATTTAGGCTGTTTCAAGGTCTTCACTTTTACAAATCTTGCTGCAGTTAATGTCCATATATGGAGGTTTGGTCCTTGTGACTTTCTTCTCTAGGACACATCCCTAAGAAGTATAACTCCTATGTCAAAAGGTGCAGACTCTTCTCAGTCTCTTGGTTCTTATTACCCAGGGAAGCCACTGTCTCCCCAGGTCCCAGAGGGTGCGGGAAGGAGGGCGCCTGACAGGCTCTTGGCAACAAGGAGATGTCCATTCGGCTTGTGTTTCGGCATTCTTTTTAAATACGCAGTTTTATTAATTTATTCATGGCTGTGCTGGGTCTTCCTTGCTGTGTGAGCTTGCTCTGGTTGTGGGGAGCAGCGGCTACTCTCCAGTTGAGGTGCACGGGCTTCTGGCTGTGGCGGCTTCTCTCACTGTGGACCACAGGCCCTAGAGCACGCAGACTCCGTAATTGTGGATCCTGGGTTCCAGGGCACAGGCTCGGTAAGTGCGGCACGGGAGCTTAGTCGCCCTCGGCATGTGGGATCTTCCCAGACCAGGAATTGAACCCATGTCTTGTCTTTGGCAGGCAAACTCTTTACCTCTGAGCCACTAGGGAAGCCGTGTTTGGGGCATTCCTTAAGGCAAATTATGGCCTCTCTTCGTTGCATCACTCTGTGGGTTCGAAGTCTTGTGAAGCGGAGGTACTCTCTAAGGTGCGGTCGTGAATCGATCCGCTTCTGGGAGTGCCCTGCTCAGGAACCTTTGTCTTCTCTCCTCCTGGTCTCTCGTCTCCCGTCCTGCAGTCTCTGCACCTCAGTGTCCCTGCCAGAAGAGTTTGGACTTCAGGGTGTATTTGGTGCATCAAGCACATTGTCACTTCCTTTCGGATTTCACCAGTTGCTCTCACACTCAGAGGGCCCCTGATCATTCTGTGGTCAGTTCAATAGCAGTTTCTCTCTTTAGCTTTTCTTTGGTTCATGTTGTCCCACCTACGCTTTTAATTTACCTGGACCATTCTGGCCTACTGTTGTCTTGTGCTGTGCGTCGAGGCGTGAACGTGGACTCGCCCCCAGGTACCACCCTCATTTTTTGGGTAGCATCATGGGCATCATGGGCAGCGTTTCCTTCAGCTGTGTCATCAGCTGCACCTGAGACAAGACCCTGAATCCCCGGGAGCCAGCCAGCCCTTGGCTGGGGGGCGGCCAGCGAGGCCACGAGGCCTTATCTTCACAGGACTCAGTGTCAGCGCCCCTCCTGGGCTGTTAACCAGGTTCGTGACGTGTTTACAAGTCGCTCTGGATTCAGGAGGGCGAGCCGGGCTCGTCTCAGTGGCTCTTCCCTCCCAGACGGGTCCTCGCCATCAGCGAGGGTCTCGTCTGCAGCTTCCCCGCAGCGGGGTCTCCATCCTCCAGGGCGTCTACATCCTCAACCCCATCCCTCCGCACCTGCCTGCCTGCAAGGAGCTCAGCGCGGGGCCCGGCCCACCGTCAGTCCAGTGCGTGTGGAGGACCGGGAGGCCAAGGACCCGGGCAGGAGCGGACCTCCACCACTAGGCCTCCGGGCGGGGTGGCCGCGTCCACATCACAGCCCCAGGCATCCCCAGGGACAGCGACAGGGGGACCCACGGTCCCGACGTGGCTCGTGATGGCCCGCTGCTTGATGGGGCTGGCGACTCCTTAGTCCTGCCACTTCCTTAAGGAAGAGTTTGACCAGGAAAATGCAAAGTGCTGGTTTCTCTCTGGAAGGAGGTCTGGGTGTGTCAGCTAAGAGCGCCCGCGTCTGGTGGGCTTCAGCCTGCACCCAATCCCGGGCACCGCCACGTTCAGGCCTCGGGACAGAGTCTTTGTCCACCTTCCTCCTGGGGACTCTGGGAGCACTTCGGTAAATTTGCTCACTGCCGCGTCTGGATTCAACCCAGACATCCTGCTCTCCTTGGCTGCTTTCACCACAAGAAGGAGGGGAGAGGCTGGAAGAGCAGAAATACTGAGCCGGGCCTCCAGCGATGGAAGAGCCTCCTAAACAGCCCAGATTCCTGCTCAGGACACGCCTCTGAAAACTGCAGGAGATGGCGTGTGCTTCCTTCCCCCGCCTCCATCCTCCATACTGCTCCTCTCCTTCGAGTTTGGCGGCTTCTTTGTTCCTTTCTCAGTGATGACTCTGGGTCTTAGGGGAGCTTGGGTGCATCCACCCGCCGTGCACAGCTCAGGGTCAGACTGTCCCCTCAGCTGAGCCGCTGAACTGTCCTGCCTCCCACCTGCTCCTCAGATTCATATTTAAAACAAAAGCAAAAGTCTCCCATCTCCAGTTTACACAAACGCAGCCATCCTTAACAGCCCAAATGGATTAGAGCCACTGCCTCCGCGGAGCCCACTTAGCAATGTGTGAGACAGTCACCGCACAAGGTAATTTGCAAAAGGCAGTCGCCTCTGATCAATCTGAAATAATCCTCCTGTTTATAAAACAGAACATAGGATGCGGCGCTGAGCCCGACGCCAATTACACTGGTAACATGGTTTTCAAGTGGCGCCCAAGCTGGGGCACCTGGGGGCCGGCCAGGCACCGTGTCACCTGGCAGCCTCGGCTGTTCCCTTTCTGGGGTGACTGGAGAGTTCATCTGGTGGCCGTGGGAGCGGTTTCCATGCTCAGGAGTTAGCAGCAGCACCAGACACTGCGCATCAGTGACATCCCGCCGGCCCACGAGTCCCCCACAGATGGGAGCAGGATGGGGAACTTCTCCCCCTTGTCAGCAGGCCCAGCCGTCCAGAGGGCACGCATCCACACCCCTTCAGGGCTCCGCGGCATCGAACCTCCGGCCCGCACTGTGTTTCAGGTTCAATGCCAGCTCTGCAAAGGGCTCCCTTCAAGGAGCATCAGCAGCTGCCTTGGGGGACACCCATATGGGGACTCTAGCCCGGGGGCTGCCCGCAAGGCCTCCAGGGTCTCGTCCCAGCCCCAAAGCCCAGAGGAACTCAGGAGAGCACGTCTGTGCGGTGGCTTCCGGAGGGCCGAATGTCGGCCCACGTCTGGCCGGTGAAGGCGGCTCCAACACTTGGGGCCCCAGGGAGAGAAGGCTGGGCCTGCAGAGGAGGCCAGAGCAGGAGGCAGGGGGTCCGAGGCGAGTGAATCCAGCCGTGCTCCCCGTGGTGGCTTCTGTCCCAAGCTTGTCCCCGTGGTCATAGGATGCAAGGCCCTGCCCAGCACCCCTCTCCCCACGGCCGAGCTTGTGGCAGAAAGGAGACTTTCTTCATGTCTCTCCTCTTACCCTCGATTTTCTTTTGCAAATTTGGCACTTGCAAGCAAGCTGAAAGAACCGTCAGCGCCCACGACCCTTCACCTGGATTCAGCAACGGCCAGCAGTGTCCCCTGTCACTCAGCCGCCACCTGATGAAGCCGCTGAAAGCAAGCTGCAGACGGGAGACTCCACGCGAAGTGTGGTTTAAACGTGTGTGTTCTCTGACACCATCCCCCGAGCACAGCTTGGATGTCGTTTATCACAACCTGTGTTCCCCCTTGTCCCACTGACGCTCTTCGCAGCTGCTATCTCATTTTTGATCCAGACTGCAGTCAGGGAGCGCTACTGCGCTTGCAGTCAAGCCTCCTTGACTGTCTTTATGCTGGAACTCTCCTCCCGCCTTTCATTCTGGTTTATTATTGGCCTTCCCTAATACTGCAGTTTTAAAAGACACTGGGCCAGTCGTCCCATGGAACGCGTCTTGATCTGGGTTTGTCTGTTGTTCCCGCTGGGCCAGATTCAGATGAAAAGTCTGGGGAGGAATACCGCACACACCGGGCTGTGTGCGCCTCCCGCATCAGGAGGTAGATAGTCCCCTGCTGAGGGTGGGGCCCCCGCTGAGGGTGGGCCCAGCACGTGACTCCTCTAGGAAGGGGCCCTTTCTCCTGGCTGTTGTTCAGTCGCTCAGTTGTGTCTGACTATTTGCGACCCCACGGACTGCAGCACGCCAGGCCTCCCTGTCCGTCACCATCTCCCGGAGCTTGCTCAGATTCATGTCCCTTGAGTCAGTGATGCCATCCAACCATCTCGTGCTCTGTCTCCCTCTCTCCTCTTGCCTTCAACCTTTCCGCAGAACAACGGAGCTCCCAGGCCGTTTGGCAGACCTGCTGTGGGGACACCCCCAGGGGGCACAGCCCCAGCCGCAGGTGGTCCTCGCTGCCCCTCACGTGAGGTCTACAAAGGCACTCGTGGTCACATGTGGCCTTAGAGCAGGGCGACCCCAGAAGGGACCCCAGATCAAGGCCTGATTGATACAGAAAACCTCTGTTTGTCATTTTTACAGACGTCTGCTAACCAACCAACTTTGCAAATCGCCGTAAAATCTGGTGACTCTTTAATGTATCGACAAATTTGGCATGTGGGTAGCACCTCTCTGGACAGTTGTTTTGGGAACGAGGCTTTGCATGTCTGCTTTTGACTTTAAATAGTTTCTCTTTAGAGATGGCAGTTTAAAATGCACTTGTAAGGTGACAAACTTAGCTGTCCTCTCTAAAAATCTATTACGTTATTTCAAAACTAAGCAGCTCACTGGGATGCCGGGCTTGGTTGTGCCTCACGCATCGGCAGAGCAGGAGAGGAAGTGCTCCAAGCACGTGTGAAATTAAAATATTGTTTACTTTTAAAGTGGGGACATAATCAATTTTTCTTGGAAAATTATGGAAACTGAGATGCAGAGAGAAACGTGGTTTGAAGAAACGGTGACGCCGTCTTGCTTGAATTCACGACTCTGGACACCTGCCCCAGAAATGACGTTCACAGCGGCCTCGAGAGCCGCATCAGTGACCCAGGAGCTTCCCCTATCCCCTGCCGGCTGTTCTGCAGGAAGCGGTACTGGCCGTCGATCGGAGTTTGCCTGGTTTTGTTTAAGTTCCCGTCGGCACACTGTTGACTTAGGTTTCACGTCTACAGTGATCAGAGGCCCCGTCCAGCCTCCCCCGACTGGCCCGTGTCTGCCCACTTCCCTCTGCTCCACCGTCTGGGCCGCGTCCCGCCCTCCCTCTGCTGGGATTCTCCACGACTCTCCCCCGCACCGCTCAGGGTCCGAACATCTGACTGATGGTTCAGGAAACTTGCCAGAATCCTCTGGTGAGGCAGCTGGCCCCTGATCCTCCACCTCCGTCTCTGACACCAAGGTCTCTGGCTCCGACCAGCTGCTGCTCTCTGGGCAGCTCACGCCGGAGGAACCCTTGGCAGCGCTAGGGTAGACAATGAAGTCCGTGAGCCTGCGCCCGCCTCTCGGACGTGGAGCCTGAGGCTTAGGGAAGCCGGCTGCCCCTTCCGGTCCCTCAGCAGGGGAACGCTCCCGCCACCTTCACCCGGGGGCCTCTGGGGGCAGGAGCAGACCGGATCTGGTTTCTTCGGCTGGATTACACCCCCTGTGAGCCTGGCCCGTCTCTCCCTCACCCCTGAGGGAGGCTGCAGGGCCACGTCCGGGGCGGGAGGCCCCTTCTCCTCCCCCCGCCCCATCCTGCTGGGCCTGGAGCTCAACAGCATTGCGCTC
>CM035270.1:111739434-111757186 GCA_020226075.1 Hydropotes inermis | reverse complement strand
GCTTCCTGTCTGAATAATACGAACAGGGTCCTGCCATGGTCCCAAGTCTCACCCTGAAACGGGCTCAGCAGGAGAAGAAACAAGGTCTAGATGCTTCCTGGCCCAGACAGCAACTGCCAGCTCAGCCCAGACAGTCTCAATGTCTTACCGCACTTCTTATCCCTGGGGCTGTTGGTATCACGCTAAGTGGGTTCCTGAGCCATCCAAACATGGGGTGTCCCCCCCAGGGCCGTCTGAACATGGGGTTCTTCTGAAGTCATCCTGAGGAAGCAGTTAACCAGACCACAGTGGCAGGATGTGTGGCCTTGGCCCAGGTCCCACGTGTCAGGAGGAAGACCAGTGAAAGTGAGAGTGCTGGTCGTTCAGCCATGTCCCACGCTTGCTGTCCCACGCACTAGCCCGCCAGGCTCCTCTGTCCATGGAATTCTCCAGGCAAGAACACTGGAGTGGGTTGCCTTGCCCTTCTCCAGGGGATCTTCCCGACCCAAGAATTTAACCTACATCTCCTGCATTGCAGGCAGATTCTTTACCATCTGAGCCCCCACGTCAGGGGCAAGGTTGCCCTGGGATGCAGCATCATTCCCGCCCTACAAGTCCCAAGGACAACCTGACCTCTGTAGGGAAGGACTCGACCCCAGGCCTCGTCAGAGCCCCCGGCCCACCCTGCGCTCGGGCCAGATCTGAGCTCCTTCCTGGTCCTGTGGAAAGTGAGCCCGGCTTCTCCTGCTTTGTCCTCGGGGAGGCCCAGTCCCTCAGCACTGCAAGGCAGAATCAGGTTTAGGCAAGCACACGGAGGCATTCCTGACAGTCTCCTGGGAAAGGTGATTCCAGAAACCCGTGGGCTCCCTGAACGCTGCTGAGGGGAGAGGGGTTTTATATTTTAGACACAGTGGTGCAAGGATGATGTTTACAGATAAAAACTCAGAGCCAGCCTGCCTTCTCAGACGGCACCCTCAGACCAAGGGCAGCGCCGCTCTCAGACCACGCCGTCCATCTGGGGAGATGCCCGTTGGCAGAATCACTGAGACACGCACGTCTCTCTCAGATACTGGCGGCTCCCATGAGCAGAGCTGCCTGGGGTAACGCAGCTTCCAGAACAGGTGCAGTGACTCATCTGCAGGGCGCCCAGGCTGCCTGGCTCCCTGAACACTGGCCTCTGCTCCAAGGTCCACATCCAGGGGTGCTCCCACCAGGCTGGATACCCCATCACTGCCTGGCCGAGATCAGCCTCCATCCCCATGGCTCCTGGCTCCCCCCAGGGCCTTCCGCCTGGGGTCCTCGCTTGGAAGAGGGGACAAGCGAGGCCTCCCCTTGTGGCAGGTGCCCGGCTCCAGGCCTGCCTCCGTCACTGCCCAGCGTGTCCTCGTCCCCAGCCTGCGTCCCCGAGGCTGGGCCACGTTCACCCTTGAACACACAGGTGAGGAAGCGGAAAGTGCGCAGCAAGGGGCGCTGAGCCCCTCCAGGGAAAGCTGTGCGCCGAGTGCGCAGGCGAGCCGCAGCTGCCGGCGTCCACCCCTGCCCAGCCTCGGCCGGGAGCCCTGCACCCTGGGAGCCGGAGGGCAGAAGGCCCGGGGACAGCCTTGCCTCCCCAGCGCTGCCCCCACGGCCTGGGCCCCAGCCCAGGGGAGTTGTGGGGGCACATGGGGCCCCCCCGGTGTCCTGTCCGCCTGCCCTCACAGCCTTCCCTTGGCCTCCCAGGCTGGATGTGAAGCCTCCCTCATCCAAAAGTGTGATTCAGAGGCTGACTTGGTGTTCTCACACGTTTGAGAGGATAAATCGTTTACTGGCAAACGCATGTGCATTATTCAGGATTAGTGTGACTGACTGACAGAAAATCCAAAATAATAGCAGCTTAAACAACTAGAAACTTATTTTCATTTCTTGGAGAAGAAAAAGTCCAGAGTCAGGCAATCCAGGAACCACCTGACGTCTGAGGTGACAGAGGCACTTCCCCTGTGTGGCTCCCACACCCACAGGCCTCCCTCCTCACGGCCCAAGGTGGCTGCCCACCTCCTGCCATCAGCCCACATCCCAACACCAGTGACTGCAGAAAGCACACGCCAGGGGACACCACCTGGAGGAAGCCCTGGCCTCACCATGTGAGTGGCCAGCAGGTGGAAGCCTTATTCTGGCAGGCGTGGGTCCAGCTTTAAAGGCCAGGGGTTCCAGGAAATCAAAGAGGAGTAACGGGCATAGCGTGAAAATCTGGCTTCGGTGGTGCTCTGGTGACCCTGCCCAGGCCCCCTCAGCATCCCAGGCCAGGTCACCTACGGCCGGTCACCTGTTGCTTTTCTGCCGCCTGGAATCTGCTCACTCGGGGGAAAGCTTTTCAGCCAGTCCACCCTCCCACACCTGGGGAGGCAGGAAATGCACTGGTTTCTCCCTGGGGCTAGCGAGCTGCCCGCCCAGGGCCTCCTCCGGGCTCCAGGCCCCACCCAGGCTCTGCCGAGGCCCCGCCCAGGCCCCAGGCCGTGCCCCAGAGGAGCTGAGGCGCACAGCCTGCGCCCAGACCCGCTAGGAGCCGCACCCGCCAGGTTTCTGAGTTATTGGGGCGTCTTCATCCTCAAGGAAGAGTTTGACACGTGGGAGTCAAGCCGCAGGACCTGAGCTCCGCCTTTTCAGGGGACTGGACCGCAGGCTTTACAGGAAGCCGGCCAGTGACTGAAAGGGAGTCTGACCACCCACCCGGCGACCTTGGATGACCCGGCTTCCACACCGTGTCCCAGAGGCTGCAGACGCCAGGGTGCCGGGGGTCCAGCTCCAGACGGGTCTCCCGTCAGGAGCGAAAGTGGGTGCGGCCCCCGGCACAAGGGAGCGCCTGACCTGCAGCAGGGGCTGGCGGGCCCAGCGCCGGGACCCACGCTCCATGTCAGGAGCCCGGACTTTGCGCCTGAGACGGGGAGTCTCTCGAGGCCGACGATAACCTTGTAAATGTTAGTTAAGAGTTCTCCATTTCATTCTGCTAATAATTTATTTTTCCAGGGTTTTATATTCTAAGTAGTCATAATATTTTAGGTTTTATTAAGTATTTATAAACATTAAAAAGCAGAGACATTACTTTGCTGACAAAGGTCCATCTAGTCAAAGCTGTGATTTTTCCAGTAGTCATGTATGGATGTGAGAGTTGGACTATAAAGAAAGCTGAGCGCCAAAAAACTGATGCTTTTGAACTGTGGTGCTGGAGAAGGTTCTTGAGAGACCCTTGGACTGCAAGGAGATCCGACCAGTCCATCCTAAAGGAAATCAGTCCTGAATATTGGAAGGACTGATGCTGAAGCTCCAATACTTTGGCTGCCTGATGTGAAGAGCTGACTCGTTTGAAAAGACCCTGACGCTGGGAAAGATTGAAGGCAGGAGGAGAAGGGGACGACAGAGGATGAGATGGTTGGACGGCATCACCGACTTGATAGACATGAGTCTGAATAAGCTCCGGAGGTTGATGATGGACTGGAAAGGCTGGCATACTGCAGTCCCTGGAGTTGCAAAGAGTCGGACACGACTGAGTGACTGAACTGACTGAACTGATATAGATATTAGTTATCTTTTGTGCAACATGTGTTCAAGTAGCTCAGAGGTGTGCATGCGTGGGAAGGTGGATGGAGGGAAGGATGGACGGAAGGACAGATGTATGCTGGGTGGAAGGTGGACGGATGGACGGATGAAGAGGCACATGGATAACTAGGTTGGCGGGTGCATAAGATAGAGGGGATGAGGGTCCCTGGTGTGGTTTTCCCAAGTAGAAGAAAGGACGGAAGGACAAGCGGGAAGGGGTGAGGTATGCAGTGGAGGAGGGAGTCGGGGCTGACTAGCCAGGGGCTGGAGTCTACCCTGGCAGCTGCAGCCCCGGAAGGAGGTGGCCACCATGTGGGCTGCTGGCCCCCTGGAGCGCATGGTGGGTGGGGGAGCCTCACGGTGAGCAGGGTCGTGAAAGAACACGTGTGTGTCATACATGTGCACATTGGGTGATGCCGCCTCCCCGCGTCACACCATGTCCCTTGGTATGGCCGTCTCTCTCCAGACTCCCTCGTAACAAGGACCCCAGTGATGCTTGATGGGGCCCCCCGGGCGAGCCCGTCGTGACCCCATCGTCTAAAGAGGCCCCGCTTCCCACAGTCACTGCGGGTTATAATGGCCACATCTCTCGAGGGGACACAGTGTATGTAGCCCACGACACCCACTGGTGATGGCCTCTGCACCTTGCTGACAGTTCTTCTCCAAGTTGTTCCACGAACACTGAGACAGCAATGGCACCATGGCTGTGCCCTTCAATTTCCATGGACAGAGCTCACGTCCCTGCCCAGGTCACAGCGGGCGATGGGCCAGGAGAATCACAGCCTGAGGGTGGAAAGGGCCAGGCCCAGACCCACCCCGCATCCAGGACCTCAGAGCCCAGCCTCACACCGAACACGCCTGTGGACGACCTCAGAGCAGAGGGGCTGGGGGTGAAACCAGGCTGCCAGACGCACAGGGGCCAGAGTTGGGGGTCTCATCTCCATCTTCCAAATCAGGAAGAGGGGCTCATCCCCCCGGTTCTCCAGGGCCTGAGGGCATGCCAAGTGTGGATGCTAATAGTGAGGATTTGCGTGTGATCATTGATTTGCATGTGAACGTTCGGGCCGAGTGAAAGAGATGTTTAAAGTTCAGGAAAGAGCTTTCTTTCTGCCAATTCTGCAGGGGGTCAAGTGCCGCCTTACACTGTTTCATGACCAGAGCCAGTTCAGAGACTGAAAGACCTTTGCACTCTTTTCATCCTTCAGTTTTTGAATAATGGAATTCCTGCTGGTGTGGGGCTGGGGGTCCTGGGGTGATGATGGTGATGGAGGCAGGGCCTCTGGACCGAGACCCATGCTTGGTCCGAGCCCCTGACCCTCCCCTCCCTGCCGGGGGCCCGTCTGCACCATCACCCCTCCATCGTCCCATCAAACCCTCAGGAGGTTGCCACAGCACGTCCTGTAAGCTTGGTGATAATTCAGGGCCATCAGCACCCCAGCTTCCTTCCCTTGAATGAATGCAACCTGAGCTGCATCAGGAGTTGCTCTGGGAGTAAGCAGAGGGCGAGGGGAGGAACAGGGCCCCGCTGGAAGGAGGGGAAGCCTGGTGGGGGAGGTTCCTAAGAAGGTCGCCGGGCAGGCAGCTCTCCAGCCACAGCTTTGGGGGCCAAGCCAACCCTGGGGGCCCGGCGGCTGTGTGCAGGGCCTCATCTGGGGACTCAGGTGCCCTTGGCTCTGCGCAGGGTCAGTTCTCTCCTTGAGAGGGGAGCCAGGGCTGAGCCACACACTCCGTCCTGCTCTGCACTCTTAGTGTGTGGTGTCGCACCCACAGCCCCGAGACGTGTCCCGCCACCTGCGCCCTGTGTCAGACCACGGCCTGGCCCAGAGCCTGGCCTAGGGCCCCGCACACCTTGATTCTGAGCCGAGGCTCCGCGCCGCCTCGCCCCTTCTTCACTGGAGTGAACCGAAACGGTGCTGAGCTCACTGTGGGGGCCCCTCTCTTTGCAAACGAGCACAGTGGACTTGTTCCGAGAGCAAGGACCAGCACCTTTTAAAGCCGAGTCTGACTTGCTGGCCGCTGATTTGCACATGTTGATTGTAGTTGCTCCAGAGTTGCTACCACAAGCTCTGCTCCCACACCCCCATGACAGAGGGGCCCCTGGAAATTCAGAGATGTTTGGTTGGAATTTTCACAAGACCACCCACTATTTACTGAGGTGCTGCTCCCAGTCCCTCCCGAAGTGCTACCACTCTGGTCTCGGGTTCCCACTGCTTCCCGTCCCCAGCTCGCTCGGCGGTGCCCGGGGCGGGGGGCACAGACGGCATGCGGTGTGGGCGGTGCCCGGGGCGGGGGGCACAGACGGCATGCGGTGTGGGCGGTGCCCGGGACAGGGAGGACGGACAGCGTGCGGTGTGGGCAGGCGGTGGGCCAAGCCGCAGGCACCATCGCAAGCGGGCACCTCGGAAAGGCCGTGCGGTGCTCGGGTGAGAGCAGAGCCCCTGGGCCCCGCGCTGACGTGTGCCGGGTCCGGACCCCGTCCGCTTTGTCCCAGGCCTGTGTTCAGGGCCCCTGAGTGGGAAGCTGCCATCTCCAGGCTCCTGCGGAGAGTGTCCCGCAGAGGCTGCTTGCCCGGGCTGAGCTTTTCCCAAAGAAGGAAATAAAACAGATATCCGTGCAGGAGCGCTGGGTGGGCTGTGCTGAGCTGACCCAGGGGGCCCCAAAGCTGGTGCTGAGACGGGGTGCAGACGCATGAAGAATGCGGACCCCTCCTCTGCCTCCTCACTCCTGGGCGCCCCACCTGCCCCACCTGCCCCCCACCTATACCCACCTGCCTCTGGAGCTGCCATCTAACCCTGTCTGACCCCCGTGGGATGTTTGAAAAGTCCTGCGGGCCACAGAGGACAAGGAAAGTCCCCTGTCCCCTGCCTCCTTCCCAGGGCATCTCGCTGGGCTTTTTTTCTACAAGACTGAAATTCCTTTTGTGCAGAAGTGGGACCGGCAGGTTTTGTGTCCTGAGCTTTTAGATGTAGCAGACCGTTCCCACATCCCGAGCTGTTATGTGGACCTGCTCTCGGACCCTCGGATTGTCCCCTCTACTGAGCCCAGGCCACCCCCCCCCACCCTGTTCACCCTGGCAGGAGCCCCACTCCTTTCCAGCCAGCGAGTGACTGGGGCCCATCCCGCCTTGTAGGAGCCCCCTCGGGACCAAAGCATGTGTTTACAGGGTTGTTGCCTAGGTGGAGGGTTAATATCATGTATGTTATTATGTGTGCGTATCATGTATGTGTGTGTAGATCATGTATGTGGTGTGTCACCCGTGTAAACAAGGCTCTCGACACGTGCCCAGCACACGGTGGTGCCAGAGATGCTGCTGAAATCCCTCACGTCCCCTTTGGGCCCCAGTTCTCTCTGAAACCACAGATGCCTGTTTAGAGGCGAGCCTGATTCACATGGTCAGCCGAGAGGAGGCTGGACCGTGAACAGGAATGTGCGACTTCTGAGCGAAAGGCGAAGGTCTGCTGGATAGGGGCTGGGGGCAAATCTTCCACATTTTGCTGCCAATTTGCACAATATTGGTCCCCGACTGGTGTCTCAACACAGGGAGAAGATGACGGTAAAAGCCTTGGGTCCCTTCTCCACGAACTCAGTCTCTGTTCCCATGCACCCCTGTCTCTCTCCGGTTGTAGGTCAGATGGATGAGATTACAGGCCTCTCTGGCTATAAATTAAATGGAAATCGGCTGAATACCTGGTCACCATGGGGTGACCGTGGAGGACTGCAGGCATCGCTCATCTCTTCTTGGGGCAGTTTCCCAGCAAAACAGCCCCGTTTGCTCTGGCCTTTTCTCCTCTTAGAATTGTGAAAACGCCCTTCATTTCCGTCGGCAGAGCATCAGTGCAGTGTGAGCAAGCGCAGGGAAGGCGCTCTTCCCGCTGCTCGGGGTGCGCGAGGCCCCGGGAACGGGGCTCCTGTCTTGGGGGCCTCTGCTCCCCACACACGGCTGCCTTGTGTGTACGGACCCCTGGGGGCGCATGCTGCTGCTCCAGGAGCCAGGAGAGGTGCCGGGGTCTTCCTCCTTCACAGCGAAGCGCAGTGAAGCCGCCTGCGTCTGCCAGGGTCAGGGGTCGGGGAGGCTGGGGGGAATGTCAGTTCACATCCTCAGCACAGACCCCCACGTGTCCGCCTCCCGCGCCTGGGCCCCCCGGGGCCCTCATCCAGGCTCTACTCCCACATCTGGGGGCCCACGGCCCCGCCCGCCTGGGCTCTTGAGCAAAGCGCAGCTCGGCTGTGACAGATGCTGCGCCCAGAGCACCTGGCTCACCAGCCCAGGGGTCTTGCCCAGCCCCTCTGGATGCCCAACAGCACCGCGGCCAGCCGACCCTCTAGATGAACTGCTTTTGAAAATGCCCGCCGCTTCTGGCTGTAGAACCGCCGCCCTGGAGACCCTCCCTGCCCCCTCCCCCCGACCGGCGTGGGTGCTTCTGAGCACAGGAGCCAAGCTTAGCCAGATGTGCACTTTGCCCGCAGAGAAGCTCTGTTCCCAGCAAATTGAGGGGAAGGACAGCCCACCTGTCAGGGGCCCAGAGCGGTGTGGGGATGGAGGCCACTGCTCTCCATGGTAACTGGGAACCGCCCCTGCTCCCCCGGCCCTGCATTGGGGCCTGGATGAGCAGGCGAAGGGTCTGGGGATAAGAGAGGGACGGGGCAGGCCAGGAACAGAGGCTCAGCCAGGCTCACCCTGAGACATGACTCAGCGTCCAGGGGGACCTGGTGTCCAGGCAGAGAGCCGGCGGGAGGCCTGGGGACAGGCCGCCGAGGAGACGGAGCCCCGAGGGGAAGAGCAGGCTCTGAGACCCGGGACCCAGGGTCTGAGGGTGCTGAAGCCTGGGCTGAGGGCAGGGGACGAGGTCTCGGGGCGGGTTTGCTGGTGCCTGACGAGGGCGGCTCTCTGAGTCTGCACCCTACAGGGTAGCGACAGCATCGCCGTAATAGCATCCTGTCCTCATGCCGTTCTTCTGGGCCTGTGTCCTGGTCACCTCCTCTTATAAGGACATGGGTTACACTGGATCCGTGCCCACCCGTGACCTTATTTTACCTTAATCACCTCTTTAAAGACCCACCTCCAAGTGCGGTCACTTCCTGGGATCGCCTCTAGCCATTGCTGTTTCCCTTTTGATTTCATTGCTTCTGTTCCATTTTGCAAAATATGCTTTTTTTCACTAAAGTTACATTGTCAAGCTAATTAATTAAGATTTTCCTCTTCCTTAAATATTAGCCAAGTCCTGGCCTGCCCCCTGCCCCATGACTGATGCCAGGAGCCGTCCGTTGACCGTGTTAATCGTGTGCTGGATGCACGTTGCCTGCCTCCAATTTTCCTTCCTGCTGCCCATTGAAATTCTTCACATGTTTTAAAATCTTATTTCTTCTTTTCCCATCTCCCGGAATTTTACACTTGCCTAATTTATAAGAAAAATGTGCTTTGAACTTTTAACTAGGATGTAGGAGCAGAAGTCAGCTTTCCTTCTTAATAAGCTGACATCCTTTTCCTTTTCTTTAAGCCTTCAATTGCTGCTATTTTATATATTTTCTCTCCCTTTCTCAAGAAAACAACTAGTCTTTAAAAGATCGTCCACAAGCGGGAAGGACGTTAATAGTCATCATTAGAGGAGGGAGCTGGTCCTGAATTCTTATCGGGACTTGCAGTCTTCTGGCTTTCTGGAGAAGGCGTGTGAGTGTGTTGGCACGTTGGTGGCACGAGCCTGTGGTTTTGTGGTTGTTTTCGCGAGCTGAAGGGAGGGGTCTTTGTCGGCAGCGCTGTGCGAGCCCCTTGCCCTGCGGAAAAATGAGGACAGGCTGCACGAGCCATGATAAGGGCAGGAGGGGGACACGCGCCCTCCCCGGACGAGGCGCCCACTGGGGGCTGCAGGGCTGACGGGGCGGGGAGGTGACTTCAGAGCTCTTGACAAAATCGCCTCCCCCAGGGTCTGGTCTCAAGTTCTGTCTGGAGGACAGGCGGTGGTCTCCTTAATCACCTGCTGGTCACCTGCTGGGTCAGGAGGGCCAGAGGGAGGCGCAGGGAGGTGTGTGTGTGCACACGTGTGTACACGCCTGGGTTCTCACCTGTACGTGCCGTGGTCTCGTCAAGAGCTGTCTAGCTGGAAACAGAAACTCCCTCTCAGAGCGACTCCCAAGCGAGTCAGGTTGTTTCCTGAACTGGGACATTCATCTTCCCAACCTGGGTGGCTGGGCACGACTGAGCGATGACATTGCAGCACCTTCTAGTGGAGCCATTCCGCACACAACCAAGGTCCGTGTGCTGCTGCAAACGGAGGGTTTGCGCCTGCTTCTTAGGGAATCCTGGATGGTTCAATTTCTAAATTCCGCAGCATGGGGTCTTTTATTTCAACTCTTGGTCAGTTAAGGGTACATCACTATTACGCACTCTTCACCTATTTATTCCAGATACTTTCAGTAGCTCCTCTGAAGGGGCTCTTCGAAGCTGTTTATTTCACTGTCAAAGGAAAATGTGAGTTGGCAATGAAAAAATTATGCCAAACGAAACAGTTGGCATGCTGTGCTGTCATGGTAAACCTGCCCAGAGGGCAATCAAAGATCCTGCAGCAGCTCCTGACCTCAGAACACATAACAGAGCTCTGGCCATTTGAACAGTGCAGCATTGGCACCAAAGCAGACCCGTAGGTCAATGCGCCATGAAATTACAAGACACCCGCTCCTTGGAAGGAAAGCTATGACAAACCAAGACAGTGTGTTCAGAAAGCAGAGCCATTACTTTGCCGACAGAGGTCCGTCTAGTCAAAGCTATGGTTTGACAGTACAGTGGTCATGTACGATGTGAGAGCTCGACCATAAAGAAGGCTGAGAGCACCAAAGAATTGATGCTTTTCAACTGTGGTGTTGAAGAATACTCTTGAGAGTCCCTTGGACTGCAGGGAGATCAAACCAGGCCATCCTAAAGGAGATCAGTCCTGAATATTCATTGGAAGGACTGGTGCTGAAGCTGAAACTTGGGTACTTTGGCCACAGGATGCAAAGAGCCGACTGGTTAGAAAAGACCCTGATGCTGGGAAAGACTGAAGGCAGGAGGAGAAGGGGGCGACAGAGGATGAGGTGGTTGGATGGCATCACCGACTCAATGGGCATGAGTTTGACCAAACTCTGGGAGATGGTGGTGGACAGGGAGGCCTGGCGTGCTGCGGTCCATGGGGTCACAAAGAGTCGGGCATGTCTAGACGACAACAGTGTGGGTCCGCGGAACAGAGAAGAGAGCCTGACAATGAATCCGCACGTGTATGGGTGACTCAGCTGCTACAGGACCGCTAAGACTCCAGCAAGGGGAAAGGACGGGCTCGTCAATAAATGCTGTCGGGGAACCGAACAACCACATACAGAATGATGAAACTGGACCCTTACATGACATCAGCTCACACTAACTCAAACATAACCCGTCAGCCCAAGATGGGTTAGAGATTTCAGCATAGGACATAGAACTGGGAGACTCCTAGAAAGACAAGCAGAGAAGAGCTTCATGATATTGGGCTTGACAGTGACGTCCTGGATGTGCCTCCAAAAGCTGAAGTAACAAAGCAAACAGCAGCTGGGACTGCATCAGACTAAAAAGCATCTGCACAGCAAAGGAAACAGTCAGCAGAGTGAAGAGGAAGCCTACTGAGTGGCAGTAGATATTATTATTTCTCTGATAAGGGGTTAATATCCAAAATATGTAAGGAGCTCCTATAATTCAATGGAAAAATAGTGACATTAATCTGATTCTGAGGTGAGCAAAGGACTTGAATAGATTTTTCTCCAAAGAAAACACAGAAATGGCCAACAGGAATGTGAAAAGATGGTCAACATTACTAATAATTAGGAAATGGAAATTAAAATCACCTATTAGGGTGGCTCTCTTCAAAAGGACAAGAGATGACAAGTGTTGGCAAGAATATGGAGGAACTGGAACTCTTATGCGCTGTTGGTGGGAACGCAAAATGGTTTAAAATGTTGCAAAATGTGTAGCGTCTTCAGAAAGCTACAAAAGAGAACTGCCATAAGATTGAGCAGTCCTTGTCTGGGTATTTATCCACATCTGGGTATTTATCCAAAGGAAGTGAAATCTGGACCTTGTAGAGATGTCTGCACCCCAGTGCATCATGTTCACAAAAGCCCAACTGTGGGAACAATCCAAGTGCCCCTCGCAGATGAACAGGAAAGAGAACCTGGTTTGCCCGCAGTGACTGTGATTCAGCCTTTGCAGGCAGGCGGTCCTGGGATGGGCGATCCCAGGGTGGACCTGGCGGGCGAGATGCTGCGTGAGCGAGGCAATCCTGGGACAGACACCCCTGATCCGCTCCCGTGAAAAAGCCGAGCGGGCCAGACTCCCCGGAGCAGAGGGCAGACTGGCCGTGCTGGAGCCAGAGGAGACGCCGCAGTTCCCAGTCCACGCCTGAAGCCCCAGTTGTGGAGACCTGCTGCCGACCTGCACCTGTGGCCAGCGGCCCTTGAGAGGTGCCCAGCGGCCCTTGAGAGGTGCCCAGCGGACAGAGGCCGGCCTGGGAGAGGCACCAGAAGGCGGCAGGGTCGGAGGACAGCCAGGTGCTGGCTTTGAGGGGCTGAGGGGCAGGGGACGCAGAAACTGATACAGTGAGACCAGTCCACGATCCCAACCCCCTGAAGCTGTTTGGGACATCTGGCCTCCAAAGCAGGTGCGGGCAGAGAGTGAGAAAGCCTACGAGTTTCCCCGAAGGCTGGGGGCTCTGGAGGAGACCCGTGGAGCCGAGGGTGAGGCTGCAGCCTCTGTGCCTTTCTGTCCGGGTGACAGTGACGCCCACCCTGCCCTGAGGCATCACCAGCCCTTCCTCCTCCTGCGTGTCTTCCTCAAGAAACCATTTGCAGTCATAGCACCACAGCCACCCGTCCTCCCTAGAGTGCCCTCACAACATTGGCTCCTTCCTTCTTCCAAGATAATATCTGCTTTCAAGCAGACTGAAAAATATGCGTTTTTTATTCCAGCCTGTCACCCACAGCCCTCTCAGCCCCGTGGGGGCAGAAATGGGGATCTGTGCTGTTTGCTGTGGGCGTGTGGGGTCTGACATGAAAACCCTGTGCGGCTGCCGCCCCCCAACGCCCCTGCCCCGGGAGGCTAGCCTCGCCCTCCAGTGGGTTCATGAGTCACGCTCTCAACCCGCTCACCCCCCGGAGCCTGATGAGTGAGTCACCGCAGCCCTTTCTGGACACAAGGAAGCAATGCTGACTCAGTGGCGGCATTTATTCTGATTTACTGTTGTTGCTCCAAATAGAGGACCCAGGAGGCTGATGCCAGGAGTGTTCTGGGGGGTGGGGGGGGGGGGGCTGGCAGAACCGTGAGGCTCCAGGCATCCTTCAGTCCCAGGTTCGGAGTCACCGCTGCCTGCACCAGACATGGTTCAGGGTGAACTGTGACTCGGATATTCACATTTTAAAGTTTCTACAGGTCCTCTCTCTAATAGGGCCTTGATTCAATTGAAAGTGAGCCCAGGGAAGCAGGGACCTGGTTCTGCTTCAGGGAGGACCGTCCCACCCGCCAGGCACTTCGCAGGTCGGCAGGGACACCCCTGGAGAGGCCGCCGGGCCCTGGAGCCCAGGTTCTAAACCAGCAGGCACACGGGGTTATCTCAGATGCTGAGCAATTCAAAGACGACAGACCAGGGAGGAGGTGATGCTGCCGGCAGCAGGAGACCCTGAGCGGGGTGAGAAGCGGCCCCCAGGTCCAGAGGAGAGTGAGGATGGCACGTGCGGAGACCACGTGCCTCTGACCAGACGCAGCGGGGACCCAGAAGGCAGGCAGCCGGGGGAGGGGCAGCTGCAGTCGCCAGGCTTGCCCGGCACCGATGGGCACCCTGTTTGGACTCTGTCCCAACAGGACCAGAGCCAGGAGCAGGTCAGTTAGCAGAGGGGTGTGGTTTGAATCTTACAGTTTCAGGAGATCGGTGCGGTTCCCCCTTGGGGACGGAGTGTAGGATATGCAGGGTCACGGGCTGACCCTGTGACCAGCCTAGAGGGCAGGGGCGGCACGGCGGGTGGCCAGGCGACCACGCGGCAGGAGGGAGCGGCAGTGACCGTCTCGGGGGCCGGCACTGAAATTGAAAGGTGTTCACTTGGCCGTGTGGAGCCCAGGCCCCCCCACCCCCTCAAGGGGCCTGCAGGAGCCAAGCAGAGAAGCATCAGTCATACCTCACAGCCTCAGAGTTCTCCGCATCAACAGGCAGAGAAGAGGTAATTAATACAGCGAACATGAAGTCCTGATTACAGGGTGTAAATTCTCTCATCAGCATCATTAAGAGGAGAGATGGGCTTGTGATAAGCAGAAGGAAGTAACCTATTCAAGGAGTAGAAAGGGGGCAGAGGTCCTCAAACACAACTGATGAGCGTGTGTGCATCTCTGTGTGTGCACATGCATGTGCAGGCGTGTGGGCATGTGTGTGCATGCGTGTGCGCGAGTGTGCACAGGTATGCAGGCACACCGCCAGGATTGCATGGGCACATGGAAGCGGCGGCTGCCCTGCTCCCATGGGGACGAGGGGCCCAGCCTGGTGATGAGGCATCCAGGCCCAGGGACGACAGGCAGGCGCCCTGGCAGCTCGGGAGGTGACAGTCCCCGGGTCTGTCTCAGAGGCCGTGTCCCACCAGGAGGCAAGGTCGCTCTTGAGAGCAGGACGGGGGGGCAGACTTCGGGCCCCCAGTGTGGACGCCAAGGTGGCCCTGAAGGTCCGGCTGGTCTCAGAGCCGTGTCCTGAACAGGACGTCAGTGCAGCGGGAAGCAAGCAGGGCCCGAAGGAAGACACGGGGGCAGTAGAAAGCTCTAGGCAGGGCTTGATGAGCCAGGTTGGTCGGCGCAGCCCCTCGGCCGTGGCCTCAGCAGCCAGAACACAGCCAAGTCCTCAGGCCTGCAGGCTCGGGGGGGGTGGATGCAGTGCCGTTTAAATCCAGGCCTTTTCACTCACGCGTCGCCCCCGACACCCGCTCTGTGTGGTTTCCCACGCGGTCGGGCGGGCTCATCTCCCTGAACCAGGAGGGGGACCCACTTTGGGTCCCGTCTTCCTGTCGTCAGTCTTGGGAGCCGGGAAGGTGGGCCTCACCCGAACCAGGTGAGCCCCTTCACCTGCCCAAGAGCCCCTGCAGGGACGCCCCACACTACTTTTGGAAACTCCTCTCAGCTGGTCACGGTGCAGGAGGAGCTGGGAGGTGAGCCCCGGGTGCCAGCGGGCACCAGGGGGGGCAGGAGGGGCTGTGTGGCTCAGGAGAAGGGCGGGACCATGTCCAGCCCCGGCCCCTGGACGGTCACCAGGCGGTTTGCAGGGAACCTGGCCCCGCCCTGACGGGGGCCTGGGTGGCCAGGGGTGGCCTGGTGAGCCTCAGCACCTTGGCCAAGGATGCACTGGCATGTCCAGCCTGCAGACCTTCAGGGAGACGGTGGGCCTGGGTCTTGGCAGGACACCGACCGGACAGGCAGGGCCGGTGAGTGCTGGTGAGGCGGGCTCTGTGTGCGTGTCTCCGAGGGGTTTCGGTGGGAGGCTCCTGGGAAGAAAGCAGTCGCTCTCTGATGGCGAGCGGCTCGCACACCTTCAGCAGGCGTGTTCCAGGTTTCCTGGGCTCCTTGGCAGGAAATGACAATAAAAGATGCCGAAATGCATCTGGGGCCAGTATCCCCTTTTCTGGTTTCCCTGTGGGTTCACATGAATACCAGCCATGGAGAAATGGAATCCCAGCACCTGGATGGAGCAGAGAGAGCTGGACAAGGGTCCTGTGGTGACCGCCCCCGCTCCGTCCCTCATGGTGGGGAGGGGGGCGGGACGCTGTGTGCCTCATCACCCCAAGGCGAGGGAGCTCCGCGGGGACACAGCTCACCCCACTGATGCCTCGTGACCACCCCCTGCGGCCCAGGCCCCATGTGCAGCCTGAGAAGCTGGTGCCGGGCGAGGCCGGGCCAGAAGGAGAGAGGTCAGAGAGCAGGGTGGTTCAAGCTGCTTTCATCATGGAAGCCGGGACCCAGAGACCCAGGACGGTCCTGAGACGCTGCCCGAGCTCCCCACAGCCAAGTCCTGGCCCCGAGTGTGGGGGCGCTGTGCCCGTGGGCCTGTTGAAGCCTGTGCCCCCCGCCTGGCTCTGTCCTGCCAGCTCTGGGGCCCTGGACCTGGGGGACATCAGGGAAAACCCAGAGCCTTGGCCATGGGCCTGGTTCCGCGCAGCAAGGGCGCGGCTGACAGACCAACAGAGGCAGGCCAGCTGTCCCCTCTGCAGCGGGGGCGGAGGGCCTGCGTCCTCCCCCAGCAGGGCGGGGAGACGGGATGAGGGACTGGAACCCACCCCCCATGGCAGAGGCTTCACAGTGGTGCCCTCTGCCCTCCACACCACTCTGCGAATAAGTCCAGCCACCCTCAGGTCCAATTGAGGATGCCCAGGGCCCAGAGATTACATAGGTGTCTAAAGATTAGACGGGGAGACATGCTGACACCAGGTCTGTCCAACCCCAATGTCAGCCACCAGCCCCTCTGCCACAGGCCTTCACGGGGACCAAGCCGTTGCCAAAGCCCTGCTCTCCACAGCCCAGCTGAGGCGGAGGCCAGGGTACCACACTCGTCCCTGCCCCCACGGTGCTCCTGGCCCACCGGAGCCTCTCAGGGGTCTGGAATGAACAGCACGCAAATCCACAAGAAGCTCAGAGAAGCCAGCGGGGCTGAGCACGCCCAGCATAGGGCAGTGGGCAGGGGCGTCTGTGGTCCTGTGTCTTCAGACACCTGACTGGGCTCAGGCATCCCACAGAGGCCGCCTCGTGGGGCAATGGGCGTCTGGCCTCCATAGGGCAGTGGGAGGCCCACCTGCCGGCCAGGCTGGGCTCAGACGCCAGGGCCTTGCAACCCCTCGGTGTGGGCATGTCCTCCAGGCTGGGGCGGCTGATGGCACACGTCACCCCTCGGGAGCCCCAGTTCAGGCTCCGAGCGGGACAGCGGTCCCTTGCCCCTCTCAGCTGGCCGGGGGGCTTGAAGGACTCTCACATGGACCCAACTCCACGCGCACCCCTCATCCCCCAGGAGAAACACGACACTGGGGTGGCAGACTGGAGTCCAAGCCCCTCCTGCCCCAGTTCCTGTGATTTTGTGATATTCACCCATCTGAACGATTCGAGAGTGAAATTCTACCCCTGGACACACAAGTGTCTGCAGAGCCAGTGCGACAGGGAGCCCCCACATTAAAGCTTCACCCCATCACCTCTGATGTGGACGCTGAGGTCTGTAATGTCACATAAGGCACCAATTAAACGTCTCCAGCAAGCCTTGCGTTTTATTAATGTGTGACATTCACTTTCAGTAAACAGCGCTTTGCTGTGCAAATGTAACGGCAGGCGTGCAGCTGGGCGTCCTCCCCCGGCCTTGGAGGATGCTCCCGGGCACCCACCCCCACCCTCGCGGCACACGGGGGCTCCATGAATTTGGGCAAAAGAAACCCTGCAAGATATATAGAAAATTCATCTCGTTTATTTAAGCTCATCACTGTTGATTAATCCCAAACTGAAGTCCCAAGGCTCCGCTTTAGAGAGAAGCAATGGGCTTTAAACCCGCGTCGGTGGCCACGCGAGCATGACAGAGAAATTGATCCGTCCGGCGAGCTCTGCGGTCAAAGCCAGTGCGCATTGATTTCTTGTGTTAAATCGCCAGCGCCCTTTCAAATGCAAAGCCCACGGTAAGAAGTGCCCGAGCCCCTGCAGTCACTGGGAAGCCGGCCTCCCCAGGCCCCGGCCCGGCGAGAGGCCGACCCCTGCTCCCCACATCCCGGGATGTCGCGTCCCCGGGCCCGCGCGTCGGAGGCCTCGCGTCCCTGGGCCGGAGCAGCGAGGGCGCCTGCTGGCCCGGCGGCAGAGGAGCGGGTTCTCTGTTCACTTAAACCCGGTTTTCGAGCACCTGGGTCCTCCCAGCGGGCCGGGGGGTCCGGAGGAGCTCAGTGACCGCACAGACCCTCTGCACGTGCTGGGCGCTATGCCCCTGCCAGGCCCTTCTCCAGACCCCGGAAACGCTGGGCTGAAGGTCAAGCCCGCCGCCCGGAGCTCGCGGGCTTCTCCTGGCCAGCCTGCAGCTCTCTGTCCCTCCCCACCCACCGACACCCAGGAGAGGGGATGGCCTCTAGGGGGGTCAGGGGGCACTCTGCAGGGAGCTCAGGGGACAGTCTGCACGGAGGTCAGGGGACAGTCTATGGGGGGGTCGGGGGACAG
>CM035270.1:111682240-111729434 GCA_020226075.1 Hydropotes inermis | reverse complement strand
AGAGTACCCCCACGCCAGTGCCCCCCACGTCAGCATCCCCCCAGGCCCGGCATCCCCCCACGCCAGTGCCCCCCACACCAGCCCCCCGGGCGCTGGTGTCTCTGGGCCGTGAGTTGTGTCCTGCGGTCTCAGCCGGCCTCGCCCGTCAAGCCCTCCCGGGGCTCCAGTCTTGGCCTCGCGGGCTGGAGCCGGGCCTGAGGGAGGGAGGCATGTGCCGGGGCCCGCCCACTGACCACAGGGTCTGGAGCGGGACGCGGCCCTCCCAGAGCCCAGACCCGGCCGCGCGACCTGCTGTCTGAGCCACTCACTTTCCTGCTCCCGCTCCTCGGGCGGTGGGGGTGCTGGGTCTCAGCCCTGCCCGCCTCCAGGGTGCAGGGTTTGGCTCCCAGAGGAGAAGCAGACCTTCATGTGGGGTCACCGCTGTCCCCAGAGCTCTCCCACCCTAGCTGAGCTTCCTTATTAAAGTTATATTGTCCTATTAAAAACAAACAAACAAAACAAGAAACCCAGCAGGCACCTGGGCGTGTATCTCTTAGGCTCTGAGGAAGGAGAGGGTTCTCACATCTCTGGACCTGCCCCCCAGCCCCGGACTCCGGGGGCTACTCCGTCCACGCCTGCCAGGAAGCTGGCCGCAAGACGCCTCTCTCATCCATGGCAATGTGGAGGATTCTCTTCCCTCCAGAGGTGGGACTCCCCTGCGGAGGCTCTGAAGCCCCACCTCTGCTCGGGAAGGGCTCCCCCACACCGAGGATGCGCCCGGGGCAGGGACAGAGGGACAGACGCGCCTGCAGCTCTGCCCGACGGAAGCTCCCTGCGAGCCTGCGCGCCCTGCCGTCGCCTTGAGACTGAGGAAAGTACCCACCGGCAGCGACCCTGGCGGGCTGCTGGTCGGGGCAGCCCACGCGTCAGGGGCCAGGCGTCCAGGAGTGACACCGCCTCCTCCAGCCCCATGCGGTGGATGGCAGACAGCAGGCAGGAGGTAGCAGCCACCTCAGCTCCTCGGGGCAGCTGACGGCAGTTCCCAGGGGAACCGGCAGCCACTCCAGCCCTCCAGTTAGCCATCACCCCTGGGCGATGTTCCCCTTTAATAATGAGCGGCAGGACCATTCAGGCCCGGGGACTAGGGCAAGCGTTAGCTGTGGGGGTACGCACCGTCATGAGTGGCATGCCGGTGAGGTGGGGGGCCCAGAGAGTGAGGGGGCAGCCACTCCAGCTGCCTGACCTCAAACCTGCCCACGGCACCCCCCGCCCCGAGAGACGCTTCTCTCCTGGCCTCCTCTTCCTGCTGGGCCTGGAGCCAGGACCAGATGTCAGCAGACCCCAAGGACCATTGCCCAAGAGCAGAACCTCCCAGCGTCGTCCGGGAACCGAGAGAAAGCTGGTCCAGGTGGGAAGTGGGGTGGAAGCCGCAGTCTGAGCCAAGGCTACACGCGCAGCCTGAGCATCAAGCCACGAGGTCGTCCTGCTTGCCCTGGAATCTCTCTGAGGACGGTGACTCATCACGGGTCGGGCCAGTCAGCTCCACTGGGGACCTGGTGCATCCTGTAAGCTCTGAATGAGTGCACTTCCTGCTCACAAGACTACTCTGTCATATGAACACGGTGAGGTATTCAGAGGTGAAACACCCAGCTCCGAGGCACGTGATGATCCTCCTCGTGGAGGGTGCTGGGAGGGTTTCCTGGGTCTTGGGAACTCCTGTCGCTGCTCATCATAGCAACCTATTCAGGGAACCACACGCTCCCATGGCTCCATCGCAGGCGGACAGCGCCGGGCACAGAGCCGTACCTCAGGGCTGGAGCCGACCGGTTCCCCCACCTGATGCCTCTTCTCTTTAAGGACAGGAGACAAGCCTCTGTCATCCGCTCTCCTGATTCCTTGCTCTGCACCGGACACTTGTGAGGGGAAGTCGTGTGATCATCATTGTCCATTGCATCTTCAAGGGCACATGCTGGCTTCCTCTGGGAGGGACCCCGGAGCAGGGGGTCCTTGCACACACACGAGTGTGTAGCTGGTCTTTGCTGGGTCTGTCGAGACCACAGACAACACCCCTGGATGGGGCAGCCCTGACAGACCCGCACGTGGGCATCCGCATTCCCGCAGAGCACGTGCTGCGGCTGTTTCCGCTTCCTCCTGATTCACTCTGTCTTTCCCATTCCAGGCTCCAGACACGCCCAGGGGTGCGTCCTGCGCTCAGCAGCGCACCAATGAGCCTACAAACCCCGCTCCCTGTGGGCATCATGAGCCGCTGGCCCCTGATGCACACAGCAGCCGGAGAAAGACTTTGTCGCTTGAAAGCTACCATTAGGAATGATATTGATCATTTTAATTAACAATAATTTCAGCAAAGCTGCTCCTCACTAATCACCCGGCCTCCCTCTGTTCTCAGCGGGCAAGAAGCGCGGTGACTATTAATAACATTTGCCCGGGGAGAATTTCTGGGACCAGGGAACCGGGATCCATCTGCTGCCTCTGCCCCACACCTCTCCTCTCACTGCGAAGCTCAGGAAGCGGACGCGGAGCCCAGCCCCTGACTCAGCACCCCGGCCACCATGCCAGGTGGGGACCAGAGTGACCGGAGCCAGACCCCCATCACCTGGGCGCACACTCCTGCTCTCACCCCCAGGCCCTTCGCTGAGGCGGGTCAGAGTGGCCACATCAGGATGTGTACCAGTAGCCTTCAAGAGCCTCACTTAAGAGACACACTGCTCACTTCTAACAGCCACAAAGAATTATGGCAGCAAGTTAACGGCCCGTAGGCTGGTCCATCTCAGTCGTGCATTCAGGTGGCCCAGTGGCTCAGACGGTGAGGCTGAGGCCGTCAACTGCTGCGATGCAGGAAATACTGCGCATCAGGACCACTTGTGGTGCCCTGCACTCAGGACATACACCTGGCCAGCTTCCTGACCCCCAACTCCTCCCGTTCAGCGTCAAAGGCTCATCTTTGGACCCTGAGACCCAGGAGCGGAGCTGCGAGCACGTGAGGGCTGTTGGAGGAGCAGGTTTCCAGACAGTCTCCTGCCCACCCCATCCCCGGGCCTGGGGGAGAAGACCCCTGGGACAGTCTCATGCCCCCCACCCCCCGGGCGTGTGGGAGCAGACCCTTGGGACATCTTGTGCCCCCAACCCCAGCCTAATGGCAGTGAAGGTGGGTCCTCATCGGGGTGGTCCCCCTGCCTGGTCGGGGGGCCATGCCATGGCACATGCCAGGGCAGTGAGGAGGGTTATTCGGGCAGCCTGCAGGCCCCTGAGGAAAGCTGGTCCCCCTAGGCTGGGCCAATGAGGACCAGCATTTTGTGCGGACACTAAGGCTGCCGCCAAGCACATGGACCCACTGAATGCCCCACGGGCCCTGGTCAGCAGGAGCTAGGCCCCAGGGCTCGACTTCCCGCATCACCAATCTCCTGAGAACAGTATTCTGGCATTTTCAACATAGTGTTGCCACCTAAACTTGAGAGGTGTCCTACTCAAGTTGGAGCCATGGTTACATTTGAGGCTTGCATCCTGGTGACCGGGAAAAGTGTTCCATTCAAGTGCCGTTTGCTTGAGGGGCCCCGGACTCCAGGGAGGGATCGTCCGAGGCCCCAGTGAGGCAGATGGAGGTTTTCCTTGAGCGTCACTTAAGCCGGAGCTTTGTGTGAGTGATTCTATTTCTGGCAAGGTGCGAGTTGTGTGGAGCAGGCTGAATGGAAGCTGGTCAGTGGCTGTTTTCGTGATGATGGTTTAGAGACAAGCAGCAGTAGAAGGATGGAGGCCTGAGTACAGGGTCCTGGGGGGAGTCTGAGCCCGTGTTCCATCCCAGGATGCAGGCCTGAGCGCTGGCTCCTGGGGGGAGTCTGAGCCCGCCTTCCAGCCCAGGATGCGGACCTGAGCACTGGCTCCTGGGGGCCATCTGAGCCCGCCTTCCAGCCCAGGATGCAGGCCTGAGCCCTGGCTCCTGGGGGCCATCTGAGCCCACCTTCCAGCCCAGGATGCAGGCCTGAGCCCTGGCTCCTGGGGGGCGTCTGAGCCCGCCTTCCAGCCCAGGTCCTGACTGCCATCCTTGAGCCGCGTCCTCCACAGAGTCCTCAGGACACGGTCACCCCTGGACGCTCCAGTTTTCACCAGAGTTTGCTCTATTCACTTTAAGCTTCTGTTCTGTGACTTAATTCCTTTGGAGGTTCTTGTCTGAGCTGATTTTTATGCTAATTTGCTTTGAATTTGGGCATTTTGTGCTGTGCTGATTCGTCTAAAGGTGCTTTAACACTGTCATCAATCGTGTATCAGTATTATTGATCAGGGCGCTTCCTCGGTGGTTGAGAATAACTAACTTTCAGGTAGACATACTGTTCTGTTTTTCCTTTACATCCACGGTTAAAGGGAAAGTAAAGAACAATAAGCCTATTTCCACATATGTTTCGAGGTCTGATTCTGGGTGTCACGTCCAGATTATCAGAGATTACCGTCCCTTGTAAGTGAGGCTCCATCCACACTGGGTGGGAAGCGCAGGCAGTCGTGTCCTGGGAAGAGGCAGACTCGCCACTCGCTGGGGCAGGAATGCAGGGCAGGATGCTGTTTTCACTCCGGAGGTGTGGGCCGTGGCCTGGTCACTGAGGGAGGTGCCTGCCAGGGCTTCCTGGGGGACAGGGCCAGCTGGGCTCCCAGCTTCACTGTCCCGAAGTGTCTGTTTGGGGTGTGACTTCCCTGGGAGCCCTGAGAAGGAAACCGCACGCTTCCCACCGTGTCTGTGATGCACTGTCTGCAAAGAGGACCTGTGTATCTGCTTGCTCTTGGAAGAAGGCAGACGGTGGGTCCTCTGGGTGCCAAGAGGGAGGTGGCCCTCATCCCTTCCTCTGCATCCAAGGAGCAGACTGTCAGATCCCCAGGGAGCCATGCACCCTCCCCCACTTCCACCCTGGGCCTGAGAGTCCCCTCAAAGTCCAACCACACAGCCCCTCTCCCGCCTTTCTCTTGAACGTTTTTGGTGATGAAGAAACTCGTAGGCAAACCCTAGTGACTGATCTCACAGGACAGTATATGGAGACTTTCCTAGGTGCCCTGGGGCAGACGGCAGAGGTGGGGTGGGGGTCCTGAGCCCCTTCCGGCTTCCTTTCCACAGGACAAGAAGGACCAGCTCAGGAAGCTCATAGAAAATTCCAGAAGCAGTAGAGTGAAGACTCCAAATGACCACTAACAATCTTCACAAACATCCTTGAAGTGGTCCCCCTCCATTCAGGGGGGATGTATGTGTGTATAAACAGAAAAAAATACCTAGAAAGAAATACACAAAAATATCCACAGTGATCACAATTAGTCTATTTTCCTTATATCTTTCTGTATTTTTTCAGTTTTTCTTTTTCAATCAGAAAGAAAGAGGTGATTTTTAGAGCCGTGTTCAGTTCTTCCTTCCTTGTGTGTGGATCCCAGCAGCTGGGCAAGTGCAGGTCCCACCTGCGGAGCCCTGGGGGGGTCCTCCCGCATCCCACCTCCTCCCCTTGCGGTTGCTCCTTCCTGGGAAAGCGCTGCCTTTGTTCAGGCTCTTCCAGCAAAACCGTCCCCAGGCTCTCCGTCCCTCCAAGCACCAGCAAGCGGTCAGCACTCGGCTTGTGGAGAGGCGTCTCTGCTTACACACTGCTAGAGCAAACGTGCAAGCGTATGCGCTCTGGGCGTTGACCAGGTCGGTCCTGTGTCCTGAGGGGGAGGAGACGGACGGAAGCCGCTGCTGAGATGCCCAGGAGTGGTTGCTAAATGGTAGCCTGGCTGACCTAGACGGGGAAGGATGCTCCGTGGTGAGACGTGAAGGAAATGGACTGTGGCTCAAATAAAGTTCAAGCCAAACTACGCAGACACCTGCTCACCTATGACCCCGACCTGGCGGGGTCTCCCATGCTGCCCGCCGCTCATCTCTGAGACCTCCACCCACCACTGCTGCACAGGGGTCTGTCTCCAGCGTCACGTGGGGGGCCGGGCCCTCTCGGGGTGGGAGATGCCCAGAAGACAGGTTGCTTTGCGGCCCCCAAGCCCAGGCTGCCCCCCAACCAGGAGCTGCTCTGCCTCCCTCGTGGGCCTGGAGAAACAGTGATAAGACGAGCCCCCTCCCCGCTTGCTCGTAATCAGTCAGGCCCCTTCAGCCCACAGTGTGCTGGTGGCAGCGGGTGTCCTCGGTGACACTGGAGAAGCACCTCGACCAGGGCGGAGCCGTGGGCAGGCGATTTGGGGGTGCGGCCAGCCTCCTGCCTGCCGTCCTGCACTTAGATCCTGGGAGGCAGGTGGCCTCTGTCTCATTTCAGTGAAGGGAGCTGATGCCAGGAGACTCAGAATTCTGGGCCTTGAGGCTGCCCTGGTGCAGGACTCTGTGTGCGAAGGGGCCCCCTGCTCAGGGGCTGGGTCCCCGGGGGCTCAGAGACGCGGCATCTCATCGCCCCCCTCGCCCCGCCCCCATGGAGGGTGTGCCAGGGACTGGGCCGAGCCGGATAGACCAGGCGGCCCGGCCTCCAGGGCTCCCTCCTGGGCAGTGTGGGGCCAGCAGGCTGGTCACTGCATGCCAGGGGGCCATTTCCCAGAGCACTTCAGGAGCGAGCCTTGACCCTGGGCAGACTTGCAAAAGCAGGGCTCATGCTCCGAAGCCGTGACCCTCCCCGACCACCGTCCCCACTTCCGTCCGCCTTCTTCTGTGGGGAGTTTTTGTGAGCGTGCAGTTTAAATGTGGGGAGGGTCTCCCGTGGATAGCGTCACTTTGGCCTGACCTGCCGATCCCGACAGAAAGGCCTTCTCAGTCCACGTGAGCAGCGTTCCCCTCAAAGCCCTGGAAGCAGGCTCCGCTGGCCACAGCGCCTCCCAACTGAGGCCGCAGGGACAGTGTCCTGACCAAGACGGTGGGGGCCTTGGGCGGAAAGGGCTGGTTTGGGACAGGAGATGGAGGTCCCACGGGAGAGCCCAGAGCAAGAGGGGCCTCAGCTCTGCAGAGGGGGGGCCGGGCCCAGGAAACACCCGCCAAGAACACCAGCCTCTCTTCACTGTAGAAAAGTCTGTTTAGCCCGATGAGCAGGCTTCATTGCAGACTAGGCCTGGAATTGGAAACCTCGCTGTCAGCTAAGGAAACAGAGCGAAGCTTTGTTAAGGGCAACAGCGGCAGAAGAGAGGTTGGGGCCGGGCCGCGGCCACCCCACCTGGCACCTGGGGGCCCAGGCCCGAGGCTTGGCCCGGCCGGACTCTCAGGGCACCAGGCCCCGTGGCCCTGGGACCCACCCCGACCTTTGGTTTCACCCCTGGGAAGTAGCGTCAGTATTCTCCCCTGCAATTCCTTTCTACAGGCAAGGGTGAATCAGGCCCTGGTGGCCGTGTGGGACGGGCCCCATGGGAGGACCGGAGGCCTTGCATGGCCCAGATTCTAGCCGGTGGGAGAGCCGTCCCCCCACTGAGAGCCGCGCAGGGGCGAGTCCTGATGGCTGTCCTGGGGGAGGGGCGTCTGGGGGCTCAGGACTGCAGAGAGAGTCTGCCCTCAGCCTCCCCGGCCATCAGGTCTGTGAGAATTCTGCTTAAACACAAGGAGGCATCGCCACCCTCCGGGTGGAGTGGAGGGTGCCCGGCCTGGCCTCTGGGGAGCCTTCCTCTGGGGTCATGCCCTGGCCTCGGGTCCCCTTCAGTCCACCCTATGAGGGCCAGGAACCAGGAAGCCACCCATCCGTGGCCGCGGTCTTTGCCCCCAGCCTCGCCGCCTCCTGCCCCGGGCGCCCCGGCCCCTGCGCCTCTGGTTCATCGGGGCGGTCGCCTCGCCTCCGCAGGGCAGGCCATGGAAGGCAGCAGCTGCGACAGGTTACAAACTGGAACCACTCGAATGATCCAGGAGGTGCAGCTCAGTAACCTCAGGTCGTGCCAGGGACCGGAGTGCCTTGGGGAAGTACAGCCTGGGGGGCCAGGGCGCCGACCCGGGGCCTGTTGTAAGAACAGCAGGCCCCCCGGCCTGGCCCAGGACCCACAGGGTCTGTTCCCTGCTGTGGACACCAGGCACTACGGAGATGCCCCCTGGGCACCGGGCCCCCCAGCCCCATCCTCTTCCCGGGTGCCCTCAGCCAGGGATGGAGGGGTCACTACCAAGACAGTGTGATCACAAGGCTGGCAGGTGGGGGCTGACGGTCAGCCAGGAGCGGTGCCAGGCCGCCGCCCAGTGGTCTCGGGTCCTCCCCAGGGGGCCTGGGCTTCCCCCCAGAAAAGTGGGGAGGGTCCCAGGGGATGGGCCTCGGGCCTGGGCGGGGAGGCCAGGCACTGGGGTGTCTGCTGCCGTGTCTGCTGAGCCTGCAGGTGCAGGGCCACTCGGGGGACAGAGGCCCCTCTGCTGGGTCAGGTGTCAAGGTTCGGGCCGCCTTCGTCCCCAGAGAATGCCCACGGCCGTGCCCGGGCTGAGGTGGCCCTGCGCCTCTGCCCTGAGGAGCAGATCGGGTGACCAGTGTCTGGGAGAATGCAGGCTCTCCTGGGTCCGTCCCCCCTGCCTCCCACCCCCACGGTGGCAGAGCGCTCCTGGAGCACCCCTCCCCGAGGGGCACGTGCCTGGGGGGTGCACAGACCCCCAAAGGGAAGCGAACAACCAGCCCGGTGGCCACGGGAGCCCCCACACGAAGCGTGAAGACGGGAAGGCCGCTCCAGCCTCCCCCACAGAAGTGCCTCATTGAAAACGCGTTTCCTCTCCGGGTCCTGTTGGGAATAATCAGTGTCATCATGAAGCAGGTTCGTTTGTCGCGGTGACATCACAGGCTCTGTGACAGACGCCTGTAAACCAGTCGCGCTCTGTCTCCATGAGCCCTGCTCTGGAGCTGAGCTCCATCCTGACACGTTGCCGAAATTAAATCACTGGATTAAAGAACGGAAGTGAGGGCAGCAGGATTTTGTGTCTCAGCCGCACCTCGTGCGGGGAAGCTAATGAGAGGCCTCGCTCCTGGGTGGCTGCGCCCGCCCGCGCCCCAGATGAAGCCGTGAGCTGCATGGCAGCGTCGCTAGCAGCAGTGTCTACGCTGGGGAGCTCTGAGGGGAGCCAGGCCCCTGGTCGGGGTGTCGGGTCAGATAGCACGTGAACCTCCCCCAGGCTTCCTTGACGTTTATTGAGGGACCTTCGGGATCAACCTACAGAGCCGACCTGCGTCACCAGCGCCGGCCTTCACCGTGGAACCGCCTCGCCTCATGGGGGTGGTCCTTGCAGACTCTGCGGAGCACCGGGCTGACTCTCTGGTTTCGCGCTGGCCTCTGAGAAACTCAGGGGTTGACTCCGTGGCTCAGAGACGGCATGCCGCCTGCAGGCCTGACACCCAGGCTCCCACCGGGATTTGCTCTTTTCTTGTCTCTGTCAGTGTTTGCTCTGGACCTGGTTTCTTTCTTTTTTTTTTTTTTTTAAAGTATTTGTTTATTTATTTGGCTGCGAGAGGTCTTAATTGAGGCATGTGAACTCTTAGTTGCAGCAGGTGGGATCTAGTTCCCTGATCAGGGATGGAACCCAGGCCCCTTGTTTCAGAAGTGCAGAGTCTAAAACATTGGACCATCAGATTGTATTTATTCACATATTTTCCATCTTATTGTATGTATTTTTGTCTCTTGTGGAATAGAAGAGATATAAATAAATTTTAGTGTGCAAATAAAAATATTAAATGCTGGTATATCAGATATACATTTTAGTGAAGTCAAGATTCATGTCTGACTCTTTTTGACCCCATGGACTATACAGTCCATGGACTTCTCCAGGCCACAATACTGGAGTGGGTAGCCTTTCCTTTCTCCAGGGGATCTTCCCAACCCAGGGATCAAACCCAGGTCTCCCGCATTGCAGGTGGATTCTTTACCGGCTGAGCCACAGGGAAGCCCAAGATCACTGGAGTAGGTTAGCCTATCCCTTCTCTAGAGAGAGGATCCTCCCCACCCAGGAATTGAACTGGGGTCTCCTGCATTGCAGGTGGATTCTTCACCAACTGAGCTATGAGGGAAGCCCAGATATACATTATCCCTTTAATATTCTGTTATGTGGAGGTGAAATGAATGCCGTGTGCAGAGCATACTCTCTGCTTACTCATTCAACAAATAATTATTGTGTGTCGACGCCACGTGGGTGACGATGGCCTGGTCCCAGCTCAGCATCTAGCGGAGGGGACAGCTTCACTGTTGGACCAGGTGCCCCCGCCTAGACGCATGGAAAGCAGGGGGGAAGGAGGAGTGGGGAAGGGGCGCGGGGCGCGGAGATGGCAGAGGCCCCGGCGGAGGGACAAGCCCTGCCCGGTGTAGGGCCGGGTCGCAGCCCCGACACCGTGGGGCGCGGAGCCGCGAGAGCCCTCGCAGGCCCAGTGTGGACTCTGCCGGGCGAGCGGAGGACTGGGGTCTGCACCTAAACGCAGCGGTCAGCCTCTGAACGCTTGAGCCGGAGGGACGGGCAGCGCGGTCTGCGGCGGGTCGTGGGAAGAACTGACTGGAGCGGAGGGGAGCCGTGGGGGTCCCCGCGGGCGGCTGGGTTGGCTCGGGGGCTCCCTGTTCAGGACGGGAGGCGGGAGTCTGGGAGATCCTGGCGGGCCCCACGTGGAGGTGGCCTGGGGTCCGCTCTGCTGGTCGGGATCCGCGGCCCCTGTGTAGCGTCGGGGCGGGCACTCGGACCCCAGGGAGCCCGGGACGCAGCGAGCCCACGTCCAGGAAGCCGGGCCGCGCGGGGACTACCGCTCGCCGCCTGCGGGGCGCGGCCCCAGGGCTGTGCCGCTGGCTCCCAGGGCGCGCGGGGCGGGGCGCGGCGCCGGCAGCTCGTTAGCACGCCCCCCTCAGATTAGCAGTAATTAAACTGTGAAATCAGCCCGGCCGCCAGCCCAGACACCACGCCAGGCTGTCAAGAGCGCCCGGGAATAAATCAGCGGCGCGCGCCGCGTGCCCGGCTCGGCGGGCGGCACAATGAGGACGGTGCGCGCTCCCCTCGAGTGGGCGCCGCGCGGGGCTGCCAGGCGTTGCCATGCCGACGGCGGCGCCTCCGCTCCAGGGCCCGGGGGAGTGGCCGGCGGTGCGGCGGGCGCTGAGCACCCTCCCCCAGCCCGCCTTCCTCGCGACCCTCCCGTGGCCTTGGCTTCCAAAAAACGCCTCTCATCACCTTCCGTTGTTTACGAAAGAAAAGGCAGAGTGAGTAAAGCGAAAACTGCTCCCCTCAGCAGAACCTAGGAGGCCAAGATAAATTAAAATGTTTTTTAAAAATTCTATGGAAATCAGTATTATTTTCAAATTACTTTTCCTGTGGGGTGACGTTGTTTTTTTGTTTTTATTAAAGTACTTTTCTCTGGACGGGAACCTTTGGGCCGGACTGCTGCAGGCCGGGGCAGCGTTGTCGGCCTCCATCCTCACCCCTGCATCCGGCGGGCCATGCTGTGCCCAGGCGGGGCTCACTTCTGCCCTGCACTGCCTGCTTCCTAGATGGGCTCAGAGGGCACCAACGCGTGCAGAAGAGCCACTCAGAGGAGCGGAGGGTCATTCACCCACTGCGAGGTGGGCCTGCGGGACGGTGCTCTGAGCGCCTCCTGGGAGGACCTGAGGTCCTGCCCGCGTAGGCATTTCCCAGAGATGCACAACCAGAGTCTGTGCCTTGTTCACCGCGGCCTCTGCTCGTGGCTCGTAGCTGAGCCCCCGAGGGTGGGGGGCTAGGGTCTGCTATGGGAGTAACTGGGGGGTCCCCAGGGGTGGGGGGCTGGCATCTGCGGTGGGAGCATCTGGGGGCCCCCAGGGTGGCGGGAGGCGTCTGCTCTGGGAGTGTCTGGGAGCACGGTGCCCGGCCCGCACTGGCCTCTGTGACTCGCTGGAGTGCCTCTCTGTCCACGGCTCACTTTGAGCGGCAGGGCTGCAGGGAGACCACGCTCCCATCATGGCGCCCTCGAGTCCTGGATGCCCCAGCCGAGCCCCATCAGGTCCTCCTGCCTCTCCTCCTGGGGCCCTCACTGCGCCTGGCGCTGCCAAGTCCTGACTGCCAGTCGCTTCCTGCCTGTTTATAAACGTGTGAGAACCGCCGTGGGCTCCAGGCCTGCGTGTCCGGCCTGGGCGCCGTGGACGGTCAGGCTAACGATACAAAGAGAACTCCAGGAAGCGGGGGGCGCTCCCTGCTTGCCCCGCCCTCGGCGTCCCTGTTGTGGGTGTGAGGTCAGAGGGTGAGCGTGTGTGCCAGCGACGTGCAAGCTGACGGTGGGGATGCTCACCGCGCCACCTCGGGCTCCTGGCTTGGAACCGCCGAGCAGGCAGAGCCCCGCGTCCCTGTTCTGTAGACAAGGGAGGGGCACCCCTGCCCCTAAGCACCTCGTCTCCCAGGGAAGCAGAGTTCTCACCGCCTACACCGCCCTGCGCCTCACCGCGCCCCCCAGAACCACATGTCTGCACTCACGTCAGGGCTGCTGCTGGGGGGAGTCCCGAGAACCCGGAAGGGCAGCTCTCATGCCGCGAGCCCCTGCGCAGGTTGAGAGGTGAGTCGGAGGCATGGAGTGACTGCTGCATCACTGCAGCGCCCGGGGAGGGTCTTGGTGAAGAGGCGGAGGAGGCTAGGGGACCCGGGGGCGTTGGGAGGTCCAGAGGCAGAGCCCTGTGTCGATGGGCCCCAAGCACGCAGCGCTCAGCTCCGCCTGCCCTGCGGACTGGAGTGGGACAGCGCAGCGTCTCAGTGAGGGGCCCCAGGTGCCCAGGGGGCGCTTGGGACAGAGCCCAGCACACAAGTTCTAGGGACAGCAAGTCCCCCCCAGCAGACACTCCCCCAAGCACAGGCTTTGTTCTGCTCTTGTCTGTGCGGTGGATGTTTGCTGACTGGATGGATGGATGGCTGGGTGGGTACACGGAGGATAAGTAACCCGTTGGTGCCAAATGGTGCTGCCTCTGGGACATTGCCCGGCTTCCTGGACTGCAGAGCCACAGTCTGGGGTGGGCTTTCTGCAACTGGGAGCGTGTGGGTGGCCTCCCCTTCCTACGCTGGTTCAGAACAGCCCACCTTCTCCCCCGTGGTTGAGGGAACCCTGGAGGCCTGTGTCCACTCCTTGGTGAGGAGAGGGCTGTCGGGAGCCTGTTCTGGGAGCAGGGGGGCCCAGGGGCAGCCTGAGCCCCGAGGAGGGCAGAGGGCCAGGGGCCCCAGCTCAGCCTCCCCATGTACAGCACCGGGGGACCCCAGGGCTGGGCTGGCCCGGTGTCCTGGGGCCAGTCCTGGGCATTCCGGGCCCCACGAGCCTGCCCCAGCCGGGACCCCGGTGCGGCCGGTCCGTTCCTCTGACCGGTGTCTGGCTGGTCCTCTGACACGTCCCAAAGCCCTCCTACGTGGGCTGGAAGGGGGTCCTCGTCTCTCATTAAAGACCAGTGGGTGGAACCCGCCGGGTCTCAGGGCGGCTCCGCGTGCGGGGTCTGTGCTGGGAGGGGGTGGCGGGGTCAGGAGCTGGGCGCGCGGGAGTCCGACCTCGTGCCCCCTGCCCCGCCCCGTCCCTGCCGTCTGCGGCCACAGCGCCCTGCCTCCCAGGGTGTAACGCTGTCCCCAGGAAGCGCAGCCTCGGCGTCCACCGCCCCGGCCAGTCCCCGTTCTGCTCTCCCGTCTGTGAGGCTGGCCCCCCCGGGCGCTCCCAGCCCTGGGGCACACAGGTCTCGTCCTTTGCTGCCGGCGCCCCCACTCAGCATGACACCTTCCAGGTGGGCGAGCACACAGCCTCTCCACCTGCGCTGCGTCTTCTGGGGGTCGTGACGCGGGCGGCCCCGGGCTCAGGGCACCTGGGAGCCCCGCTGAGCGCGAAGGGGCGCAGGTGCGGGGCCGCAGCTCGGGTGGGACGGCACGTGCTATGCTTCCTCCGCGGGAGCCGGGCTGCGCCGGGTAAAATCAGCCCCCGGCGAGCACAGCCGGGGGAGAGACACCGGCGGGGCAGGGGGCCGGGGTGCAGCCCGCCCAGCGCCCCCACAGCCCCCACTAAGCAGCGCCCCTGTCCTGCCCAAGGAGACCGAACTCCCACCCGGGCTGGCCGCCCAGGGCGAGGCCCTGCCCAGCGAGCAATGTGTCCCAAGGCTGGTCTGTCTGTCCCCCAGGGGCTCCCCACCTCTCCTCCCTCGGTGACTCCAGATGTCAGGAGAGGATGCGCCCCCAGCCAGCGCCATCTGAGTGAGAAATTAGCTCCTAACAAGGGAGGAATCTGCCGGTGAAGCGCTCAGCCCTGAAGTGAACTTTCATCTGCAGCACAGCGTCTTCGCCGAGGGGCGGGCACTGGTCTGAGGGCCAGGCCGCGGGGTCCCTGCCCCCGCTCAGGGCAGCCCGCCAGTCCTGCAGGGAGGCCTGGGGCCGTGGGAAGGGCTGTCACCCAGGCCGCCGGCCCAGCCAACCCGTGCGCTCCGGGGCCACTGCCACGAGGACTGGCTGTTGCTCACCTCCTCTCCCACCATGAGAGCCCAGCTCCGGGCGTCACGGCGGCCGTGTGCCCGCGGCGGGTGCCCCTTTGTTGGGAAACCGGAGGGAGGGACAGAGGAGGAGGGACGGCCCCTTCAGCTTCTCCCCTGGCATGCTGTCCACTGCCCCGGGCCCCGAGGAGGAGTGGGCACCCTGTCCACTGTGCCCCGGGCCCCGAGGAGGAGTGGGCACCCTGTCCACCGGACCCTGGGCCCCGAGGAGGAGTGGGCACCCCGTCCACTGGGCCCCGAGGAGGAGTGGGCACCCTGTCCACCGGGCCCTGGGCCCCGAGGAGGAGTGGGCGCCCCGTCCACTGGGCCCCGAGGAGGGCCGGCCCCAGAGCCCCCCTCAGAGGGGCCCCCACGTCCCTTCTGTCCACTTCCTGGCCCTCACCCCTCACTTTGGCTCTTAAGATTTTTCCGTAGTTCCAGACGCCTTGATGAAAAGCTGGTATCCCAGGATGCCCCAGGGCCCGACTGCCCACCAGAGCGGCCACAGGGGGAGGCTGGCCAGGGTCCGAGGAGGACGCAGCGGGCCAGTCATCACTCCTTTTCCCCTTCACAGCTGTGTCACGCATCTGCCCGGGGCCGGATGGCGGTCCGTTCAGAGCCAGCCTGCGGCGACTTTGTCTACATCCTGAGCAAAGGGAAGTTTGGGGTCGTGTGTGTCGAGTAGGATGTAAGGCCCAGGGATCGCAGCTGGTGAGGCCGCCCCCTGACCGTGCAGAGTCCGTTCCATGCAGACACTGACCGCCCGCTCCGCGTGGGCCAGGCAGGGGGCCCCTGCGCCCACGGCTGTGGTGTGCTTCTCACCAGCATCACGAGTCTGCTCCCTGCATCGGGCAGGCATGGCCAGGTTTGGGGGTCTGTTTTGTCTGGGCTGCTTTCTTGAAGGGCTAGAATTGGTTCTCCACCAAGAGCTGAATGTGTCCACGAATTAAAGAGACAGCTGCAGAAGGAAGTTCCCTCTGACCTAGATTCACCCAGAACAGTCGCTGCACTGGTCTCTGAGAGGTGGACCGGAGAAGGCAGGCCTCACCGAAGTGCAGCAGAGAACATGGAGTGTCCACACCCGACCCGAGACCCCTGTCCACTCCAGTTGTTCTCAAAGACTTCCGGGTGCCTGATTTTTCAGACCCAAGGGGGTCGTCAAAATCGGTCCAGGTGTGACTTGGGTAACTTTGAACGTGCGACGTGAATTCTAAGTGTAGAAATTCCAGAATGATTCCTTCCTTCACTTTCTCCACCAGGCCCTCTCTCTGTGAGTCAGGGGAGCCTGGCAGGAAGCAGGAAATTCAGCGGCTGGAGCAGAGCCACTGACCGGTCGTCAGGGTCCAGGCAGGGTGGGCAGCTGCTGCGGCCTGGGAGTCTCAAGCCCCTGCGGGTCCACAGGGCAGGCGGCCAACAGGAAGTGCTGGAGGCAGGAGTGGCCCGCCTCCTCCCCCTGTCTGACCTGAGGACAGTGACAGTTTAGTTTTTTTATGTAACATAATATAGAGATGAGGGAGGTTCTTTGAAAAAAACACACATTTATTTAGAAAACAATCTAATGAATGAGTGAAATGCCCAGTGTCTGGACTTTCCTCGGTGGACAAAGGCAGGCTAAGTCGCTGAGTCGTGTCCGACTCTTTGTGACCCCATGGACCATAGCCCGCCAGGCTCCTTCATGGGATTCCCCAGGCAAGAACACTGGAGTGGGCTGCCAGTCCCTCCTCCAGGGGATCTTCCCGACCCAGGGATGGAACCCGCATCTCTTGCATCTCCTGCATCGGCAGGCGGGCTCTTTACTGCTAACTAGTGGACACATGAAACCAGCTTAAGAAGACGTTGGAGAAGGAGATGGCAGCCCACTCCAGTACTCTTGCCTGGAGAACCCCACGGATGGAGGAGCCTGGTGGGCTACAGTCCACGGGGTTGCAAAGAGCCAGACGTGACTGAGCGATCTCGCGTTAAGAAGATGTGGGTGACACCCGCCCTGAAGCATCAGGGGCCCCAGGGCCGGCCAGCACCCGGAAGTCGCAGCTTTGCGTCTGCCCATCCCTCTCCTGGTTGCCAGTTGGCCTGGAGCTTGTGGGGAGCTCAGCCTGCCCCCCGTTGGTGCCGGCAGTCCCCTGGGGATGCTGAGCACTCCTGCCTGGGGCCTGGGGGGAGTGGGGGTCCCTCGTAGCAAGGCTGCTTCTGCCGTGGGTGCCCGCACAGCCCCGGGAGCGGGCAGCTTGCATCTAGCCGCCCTTGGGGTCTCTTGCCTGCACTCCCTGGTGTCTCCCCACTTCCTGCTGGGAGCCCGCAGCCCGCCTGCCTGCTGGGGTCCCGCCCCGTCCCTCCCTGGACCATCTGACGGCCTTGGAGCGGCGTGGCCCACGCGGGCTCCCAGGCCTCTCAGAGGCTGCCTCCTCCTCCCGGATTATCGACTGGCGGCTCAATCCATTCCACATTGGCAGGAGAATAATGGAGTGGAAAAGCTATTTCTTCTTTCTCTTGAGCGGGTTCTCATCCGTCAGGAGCAGGCTGGTCTCCCTCCCTTCTCCTGACCCCCCCGAGCCTGCTGTAAACCGAAGCGTGGCCGGCTGTGCTCACCGCTTCCCAGGCTTTTCTGGACTCCCTGCTGAGGGGGCTTTGCGGTCCTCACGTGACAGCAATGTTGTCACTGTTCCTGCCTTCGCCGCAAGCAGGACAGAACCGAGACCCTAACCAGAGCCCAGCCAACCACCGAGGCCAACATCGTACCCATCAACAAAAACTCCTTTCTGGATATACCACTTTTTCAGGGAATTCCACCTCCACACATGCACCCACATACATGCACATACACTCACACACACACACACGAAACCACATATATGCACACGTGCGCACACATACACAAACACACATGCATATACACACGCACATGCATGTGCACACACATGTGTACACATGCATGTACACGTGTGTGCACGTGCATATACACAATGCACATGCGCACATATGCACATGCACACACATATAAACATGTGTGCATATATACACATGTATACGCACATGCATGAACACACATACCCACACACACATGCACACAAAGATACACCAAAAACCACATACATACACACACATGCACACACGTACATAGAGACACAAAAAAAACATACACACACATATACACATGCACACATATACAAACACAACCACACACATGCATACATATACACAGATACACAGGCATATACACACACGCACACACACATACATGCACACAAACATAACACATCCATGCACATACACACATGCATATACACATGCATGTACCTGCACACGCACACACACACACACTGCTACTTTATAATTAAGAACTATCCTGTCACTACACTCTGTACCATTTCCACGTGTGTATTTTGCTTAAAACTATTCTCCTATAAATCCTGCCCATAAACTGTCAGAACAGTCAGCCACCAAGTGCCACTCAGTTTTCTGCCCATGAAGTTCACGCCTGTACTGTCCTGGGGTCCAGGACACGACCATGGGAAGAAATTTGACAATAGAAAATTGTCCCATTTTTATGCCAAATGGAGATGATTCAGCTGTACAAAACTCACCCACGAGCCCAAAGACATAAATACAAAGCTCTCAAGTTTGATGAACCTTTGAAAGAAATATCCTCTGTAATCCTCATTGGCACCCTAGTACCACATGATCATTTAAAAATAACAAAATTCATTAGAAGCCCATGCTTTAAATTACAGTGTCTCCGGTTTTCTCAACATTTAGAAGGTACCCGTTTCCTGGGTGTCTTTCCAGCATGCTTAATCTAAAGTTTCCATGTTTGTGTTTTCCACAAAGAGTAATTTAAAGTAAAACTTTATATTAAACCTAATTTCCACTGAAGCAGACCGTACCACAGTCTTTCCATCACAGACCTTAATTTCAGCACAGCCTCGGTGTTCCCTCCAGTTTCTATCTGCGGTGGTCCATGTTGTAGGGCTGTTTTCCGCCCCCCACAACCTGGGCAGGGGTCCTCAGGCAGACGGCAGCAGTGTGTCTGGGACGGGCCTGACCTCAGGGGGCTGGAGAATGGGCCGCCCACCAGGCTTCACTCTTCCCACCTGGAGGGTGTCAACTGAGTGGGCCTGTGTGGTTCTCCCCATCTGCCCGACCCCCGGATGTCAGCTCCCCTGGCGTGGCCATCATCCCTTCGCCCGGCACCCGCTCACAGATGCGGTGGGCGTGGGGCCTGAAGGACAGGGCTTTCCAAAGGTCGGGGTTCACTGGCGCTGAGCCCCCGGCTGGGGGCCCAGCTGGAGCAAGTGCTCAACCACAGTGGACGCGTGAGTGCGGGGATAGGGAGCACGGGGAGGGCAGAGCCACGTGACCGGGGTGGCATCCACCTGACCTCTGATGGAGCAGGGAGAGCTGGGGCGCTGGTCACATCTGCGGGGCCGCCTTCTGGGGCCGTGTGCTGACGGCTGGGGAGACACGGGCAGAGAAACAAACGGCTCTGCAGTGAGTGGTGCTTCACTGTCGTCTGCAGAAGCGTCCCTGAGCAAAGGGCCTCTGAAGACGCGTCTGCAGCGCTTTTATCGCGAGGGTCCACGCAGCATCAGCTCACTTGAAGGTCGTGGCTGCAGCTCCCGTGGTAGCGCCTCAGGGAGCCTGTGTCCTGAGGGCCCCGCGTGTCCCGGCCGGCTTGACTGGGCCTCTGCGGGGTTAGGGTCAGCCTCGCCCTGACTGGGCCGTCTCCTCCTGGAACCAGAGAACCACACCGTGGCTGGCACCCTGCCCTGGCCGCCTCTGTTTCCAACCCCGCCGACCCCTCGGAAGCCATCTGGGGCCGTGTCCCCAGCTGGGCTTCCTCCACGATGCTCAGGGTACAAGCCGAGGCCCAGGCCTCCTGAGTGATGGCTAGCCCTCTCCCCGGCCGGGCCCGGAGGGGCAGGAGCAGCCGGCTGCAGGGTTAGATTTACCGGAGCACCCGTGGTGCTGGAGCAGGGCTTGGGGTCCCTCCAGCACCGCCCCCTTGCTGGGAACACCCAGCTTCTCCTTGTCCCTCTGGACCTGCCGTTTAGGGGTGTCTGCCCCAGAAATGAGGTGGCCTCGCAGAGCAGGTGCTTCACAGAAGCCGTGCAGGGACCCAGGCTCTGAGGCTCAGGCCCCGGAAGCCGGATGTAGCCTTAGCACCTCTGACCCTTGAGAATCAGGAAACCTCCCAGGCCACGTTCTCCAAGGCAGGTTCAGGCCCTGTGGCTGCCCAGACCGAGGCCGTCCACGTCAAGGAGCAGAGGTGTGGGGGGTGCTCCCTTCACCTGGACCCCCAGCCCCTCCTCCCTGCTCCTCTGGTTCTCTCTCCCTCCCCCTCCTCCCACCTCCTTCAGGGGCAGGGAGCTGTTAGAGGGGCGTTTTCCCCACAGAAAGGGGTCCCCTCGTTTGGGGGTGTACAGAGAACAGAGGGTGGTTACCATGAGACTCAGCTCCACCCGCCTTGACAGCCGCGCCCCCAGGGCGACGGGGCAGAGAGAGGGCAGGGCCCTCCAGACCCGGCCTCACCTGTCCAGCGGCTGCGGCTCCTCTGCACCTTGGCAGAGGCCCTCCCCCGAAAGGAGGGGGAAAGCTCGCCCCCACCCGAGGTCTCGGAGAGGGCACTAGAGGAGGTGCGGCAATCGACCACTCAGGAGAGCTGTCGGCCCGCGCACGCCCACAGCCGGTGATGCCTCCCTGCGAAATTATATCTGACATTTAATTTAAATGCACGCAGCTCTCATTCAGAAGTAAAGCCCGCTGCCGCAGCCGGGCTGCTCCCAGGATGGATCCCTTTCTCTCCGCCGCCATCCTCGCTGACCCAGCCTCGCCGTGTCGGGAGAGCATACCACAGTCAGCAGCCTCTACTCCGGACGTGGCCCCCGCACCCCCCGCCCCGGGCTTCCCTTCGCCTGGCAGGGTGTCTCCACTTGCAATTTGTAACCAAGAAAGAAATCAATTCCCCAGATGGCCCCTGCGTGTAACCCCCGGGCCATTAGTGGGCATCTGGAAGGCCGTCCCCCTCGCACCTTCACGATGAGACGGCCGCTGCCGGGCTGACACAGGATGGGGAGGGCACTCACTGGTAGCCGTGTCTGCGGGGAGCTCCCATCCAGTAACCCGTTCCATGCAGGCGCTGAGGTCCAGGGCTCCTGCTCAGCAGGACAAGTAGATGCCTGCACCCCCAGAGGCCACGCCCAGGCCACCAGCAGGCAGAGTCTCTGCAGGTCAGCTCCCGCTAGGCCTGGTGGTCTCAGGATCCGGCATCCTGGCCGCTTCTAAGCTAACTGAGGAGTCTCCCGCCCCCGGCACTGTTATGTAGGCCCCTCTTAGCAGGTGGGACGTGTCTTGGCCATGGAGCCTGGGAGGGGAAATGCTTGAGGCCAGAGACGTTTGTTTGGCTGCCAAGACCTGTTTTCAAAAGAACTGGAGACACGCCCCAATCATTGCTGGGGAGGGGACAGGGCCCAGGGCCTGCCCCCGCTCCCTCTTGGCCCCTCACCATCCCCTTGCTGGTGGGGGCAGGGCTCGAGGAAACCATGGTCAGCAGCTGGGAGGGGCCCACACCTGGGAGCTGGGCTCCCGAGGCAAGCCCGGGATTGCCTGGACAAGAGGCTGGGGGCAGCGTGGCTCACGGTGCCAGGGGACCAGATACATGGGGAGTCCCCACAGGGATGGCATGGCCTGAGTGGGGGCAGAGCTCAGCCAGGCTCATCCCAGGACGCCCCCCCAGAGTCCGTGCAGTCCAGGCCAGCCCACCACATCTCCTATCCCCTGGACCAGGTGCTCAGGTGCCTCACACATTGGCACGTGCAGAGAGCAGACGTCAGTATTTCCTGAAGTTCAAAAGCAGACCAGCCTCATATCCTAACTGCAGTATCACAGGCCCACTTGTTTTAAATAGAGAGTGCCTTGTAATATTTTAATAGTAAACGAGATTCTGGGCGTGTTTGCAGGAGAGCCTTTCACTGTCCCAGGGTGGGCCCTGCTTCTGCCGTAGCCCCCCCGCAGGGCCTGGATGTAAGCGTGGGGTCAGGTGCCGTGGACTCCAGACCGGGGACCCCAGTCACCTGCATGTGGGTGGATGCTCCCGTATCTTCCATTTCTTTGAATTCTAAACTTTTTGATTCAACTCAGTGTCTGGGAAGCCCCGTGCTAGGGGGGTTCATGAGCCCCCACACCAGGGGACGCCCCACCCAGCCTCTGTCACCTCGCCGTCTGTCTGCCCGTCCACCTGGGCCGTCCGTCTCCCAGTCACTCATGGGTGCTCGTGCCTCCACCACACTCTCACTGACACACAGCAGCTGTGCAGTGAACACGTGCTGAATTAAAGACTCTGCTCAAAATAGAAAACAGAAAGTATCCGGACAGTGTCAGATACCAGCTCTCCCAGCGGTCCAGTCGTAGCGCAGAAAACAGCCATGCGGAGCCGCTGCCTGACTTGCCAATCGATGATCCTCCAGGGGCACATGGACATGCAGTATGGCCAGAGCTCACGGCCCCTGCGGGTACAGGAAGGCAGGTCAGCATCTCCTTAGCATCCGTGCCGGGGCCTTGCTGGAAATTCACTTGGCCAACCAGGAAACAGTCATTTCATCTCAGCATGAGAAGGGCAGGCGATGGAGGCAGAGCAGTGTGGACCGTCCCCTCCCGATGCCCGGGGGGTATGAGGCACAGCCCTCAATCACGCTCCAGGCCCCATTAGCCTCTCTGGAGACAGCACCTCCTCAGCAGAATAGAACAAGGGTGAGATTTTGGTTGACTTGCATTTTTCGTTTTCCCCAGGCATCCTACCCATCCCCCGCTTGGTGGCCACTGGGCAGATTGCTGGGCTGAGACCCTCACCGCGTCGTGGGCAGCGGGAGGGGTTTAGGAACGCCTGGTGCCCCGGCTGCAGGAGCGGCTCTGACGGCCGCCCGGCTGCCTGCCTGCGGCCGGGTTCCTGACGGTGAGCCTGCAGGTCTGTGTGTCGTGCACCAAGGTCTGTGTGTCGTGCACCAAGAGAACCCGCTGTCAGATGAGGACATGTGTCAGCTGCGGTAGCCCTGCTCCCGGGAGGGCACTAGGACAGCTCACCATGGGAAGAAAAGCGAGTCTGTGTGACGTGGTTAAACTGGAGGGTTGGGGCTCGAATGTCTGTGGGAGAAGGGGGGCGCTGTGGGCCAGCAGAAAAGCACATGTGTCTGAACAGACTTGGAGCTAAGAAGCCGACAGGAAATCCCAGCTATGCAAGGAGCAGGCGTGCGCGCAGGTGGGCACAGGGCCCAGCTCCACCCCGCTCTAGAGGAGGGGGGCATTGCTAGGAGCTCTGCAGTCTCTGGCTGGAGTCCGCCAGCGGGCACCCCTCCCCAGTGGGCACCGCCCCAGACCAGTGTGCAGAGGCGGGCCGTGTGTGAATGAGCTCGGGCCCCACGTCAGCACCTCTGAGCTGCCCCGCCCTCCAGGGACAGAGCTGGCATACAGAGGCCAGGGTGCCTCCAGGGAGGGCCGGCAGAGACTGGAGTGAGCCTCCTCACTGATTGCTGTCAGACTCGACAGCGGCCGTGTGGGTGGGCACGCGGGGGAGAGGCCACACCGGCCGAGGCACGGGGCGGGCACTGAGCCCGCTGCGGCGACGGTGGGACATGGAGGGGCCGTCCCCACTTTGAATGTGCCCCGAAGCTTCCAACCGCTGGTATGGCCCTTTAGCAGGAGCTAGTGTCTCCCCCTCTATGGAGAGAGGAGGGTGGGGTGCAGGCCCCCTGGGGGTGACGTGAGGACCACCCCCCTGGATGAAGGACTCGGCTCAGACCCCTCCCCAGAGGCCTCAGGTCTCAGGAGGCAGGAAGTCGGGTTGGGCCAGGAGGCGGGGCTCAATGCCACATGCACAGGCTGTGACCGTCCCCGGCCCCACGCTGTGACCACCCCTGGGGCCGCAGGCGGCATCCCACTGCGATTCTGGCGAGGCAGGGGAGGGAGGCCAGGCTGACCCCAAGATCGCAGGTCCCCTGTGACCCCAGCAGGTTGCATCCCTCACTGGGCTTCACGGCTTCTTCTCCACCATGCCCTATAAAGGGAGACATTCCCCCCCATCACAGGAGTCTGGGGACAAAAGGTGAACACTGGCGTTCAAAGTGCTCGGCGCTCCCTGGAAGGAGGACTCTGTCTTAGTTGGAGGCGCCGATGAGAGAGAACTTGATACAGAATTAATGTTACACTCAAACGGTTGAAGGGCATCCTGCCCTCTGCTCGTAACTCCTCGTGACCTTCCTCCAGCACTGCTGGTGGCTGGCGGCTGGACCGGCCTGTTGTGATTCGGGAACATCAGGAACTCTGGTTCCTCTTCCTCTTTGTGTTGTTAGAATGACAGCATGGAGCCATGAAACAGGGTCTAGAAGCGGGAAAGAGTTCTCCTTCCTGTGAGGATGACTCTGACTCTTAAAGCACCAGCCCCAGGGGAACTTCACTTAAATGGCCACGTGCGCGCCAGGTGCTGGGGCTGCCTGCGGGGAGGAGCGGCCACAGTGGGAACAAGGTGGGGGCTGCGGCCCCGGGCCCTTCCACCCCACTCTGCGTGTCCCCTGGGTTGGACTCAGCAGAGGCCGGGCCCCCGGGGCCCCGAGGGCTCCCAGACCACAGGACGCCTGGGCCCCCAGACCCACGTCTGCGTGGCCTCTGCTGGCAAAGCTGCAGCCCCGACACCCTCCTGCTCCGGGTGGTCCCTTCCCGCCTGAGGGGCCACAGGCGAGGGCCGCAGGCGGTGACCGCGCGGCATTTGCCCCCCAAGGCCAGGCAGGGGCTGTCCGTGGCTGATGTGTGGGTTACTGGTTCCTGACTAGCTGCATGTGACAGACTTATTCTAATCAATAAGCAATCAATAAATGGATATTTTAAAGAAATATAGTACCGAGAGGACTTGTCGCTGTTCAGTTGCTCAGTCTCGTCCGACTCTCTGTGACCCCATGGACCGCAGCACGCCAGGCTTCCCTGTCCATCACCAGCTCCCGGAGCCTGCTCAAACTCATGTCCATTGAGTCAGTGATGCCGTTCAGCCCTCTCATCCTCTACCTGCCTCCTGATCCCATGGACTGTAGCCCGTCAGGCTCCCCTGTCCTTGGGACTCTCCAGGCAAGAACACTGGAGTGGGTTGCCATGCCCTCCTCCAGGAGAGCTTCCCCACCCAGGGATCAAACCTGGGTCTTCTTCACTGTTAGGCAGGTTCTTGGCCACTAGCGCCACCTGGGAAGCCCCCAGAAGGACTTAATATTGTTTACAAGTGAAAGTGCTCGGGACAAAGTAAAAGCTTTAGATGGCAGTCCCGAGCAGAGAGGCCCTTCGGGAACTTGGGGAGGAAAGGCAGAGATGAGGCCTCTGCAGCCGCCTCCCAGAGGCCCCTGTGAGCAGGCCCGTGGGCCCAGGGGAGGACGGTGGTGGTGGAGCCTCTCCTCTGGCTGGCATGTCCACTTGCGCCCCGGCCCTGAGCCCGCCAGGCCAGCGGGAGCCTCCGAGTCACAAGCCCTGGACGCAGCCGCGCCCCATCGGTGGGGGTGCATGTGGTCTAACACGAGGCGTCCTGAGTCATGAGTGGGTCTCTCCAGACTTTGCAGCAGGGGACGCAGGGCCCATGTGTTCTGTCCTGGAGGCTGCGGGCACTCCTTCGGCCAGGACATCGACTGTGCTGATGTCGACGAGCACTCTGGTCTTGCTGGGGAAACCCTGGCTCCTTCCCGTCATCTCTGACCTGGAACCACGGAACCAGAATGGGAACACCAACCCTGGGAGGGGGCCAGGGGCCTGAAACCTCCCCTTGGGGCTCCTGCTTCACAGCAGCTGGCGGCCCAGGGCCCCTCTCGGGGACAGTGCTTGGGGGCCAGAGCATCCTCTGTGGGCTGGTGCCAGGGCGTGCGCGCTGAGTTCAGGACCTGCGGCCACCGGCTCACGGGCTGGTTCTGCGGGGACCCTGGCCCGGCTACAGCTGGGAGAAGCCTTGCCCGGCATCCGGCGAAGGGCAGACAGGCCACGGTGAGACCATGGGCCGCTTCAGAGAGTGCCAAGGCTGCACGAGGTACCTGCGCAGTTACCCTGTAACAAGAATGGTTCGCGCACACCCAGGCCCCGGCCATGCGTGTCTCTCCACGGGCCTGTGGGCATCCGCTGGGCTCCCCCTCATGAGGACACGCCTCCCCCAGAAGCGCCGCTTCTGCACTTTGAGCTCACTTCCGAGGGGCAGGTTCAAACTTCTTCTCAGAGCCAATCCACAGGCCCCGTGCCTTGGACTCCTGCTCAGGTGGGAGGGGCCCAGGTAGGAGGCAGGTCGCCGGCAGAGGTGGATCCACTCCAACCTCTCGGACACGCGAGGCCCTGGACCAGCAGCACAGAGAGCCTGCCTGCCCCCCGCCCAACGGCCAAAGGGATGCTCTTTCCCACCGACTCGGCCACCCAGTAGCCGCGGCTCGGGGCGGGGAGCCGGGGCGGGGGGGCTCGGCCAAACCACTCCAGGCTCGTCCAGCTTGTCTGTTTGGTCAAACCTGCCCATCCAGGCGTGCAGGCGAACGGCAGTTGGTGGGAGATTCTGTGATATGGGGATGCCTTCTGTGCACACAGCCCCGTCCCAGCCCAGGGAGGTGGACTCACCTGAGACTCGCCTGAGACAGGCGGGCCCACCCACACGTGTCGGGACCACCGCTGATCGGGCCGCAGGAGCCCCCACGGGGCTGTCAGTGGCTGATCCCGGGTCTCACACACTCATCTCCTGCTGTGAGGGCAGTCCTGGTCAGAGCCCGGGGGACCCGACGTGGCTTTGCCTCGCCCTGGCCGACCCCACCTCCTGCATCTCCATCCATGACACGTGGGTGGGACCGAGCGACTGGTGGGGGTGGCCCTGGTGGTTCCCGGCGAGTTGAGGCTTTGGCCATGTCACTGCCAAGCTACGTGAGAGCGGCCGTGTCCCAGGGGTAAGCCCGGTGACTGTCAGGGAGATGGTGCTGATGAGAGCGGAGAGCTGTTTACTCAGGCCGTGTTGGCTGAGTCACAGCTTAGTCATCGGCTGTTGCTAAAATATTTGTACGTCTCTGGGCCTGGAAGACGCTGAAATGTCATCTCTGCCTTCCTCTTTGCTGCAAACCCAAGGATCCGAGAGTCGCTGCAAGGGGAACCACTCTCCCTACAGTGCACCCGTTACTCAGGCTGGCTGTGGATCCTCGTTAAGGACTGTGTTGTGTTTTCCTGGAACAGACGTTTACGGCGCGTTACCCGTACACCCGTGGCATACTGCGCCGAGTGCCTGAGACATAGAGGTGAGCGGCGGCGACCCTGTGCCCAAGGAGCTAACTCACTGCTCCCCAAGGAGTCTTCTCGGGCTTCTGTTCCATGCCAGACACCGCCTGCAGCTGCACGGCTCACGGTGCGGAAAAGCCTGGGGGCCCCGACCTGGGCCTGGCGGGCGGGCGTCCGCCTCTGGGCAGCGCTGGCTTCCAGGCCGGGTGGTGTACACACACTCGGCCTCAAAGACCCCCGATCACGTCCCCACCCTTCACTCTGGAGGGACCTCAGTGTCTCAGAGGAGGTGTCGAGGGGCTGAAGCCCCAGGAAGGGGGTCGCTGTGGGTGGGGTGGGGGGTGGATGTTGTCTTCAGCTCGCTGTCCCTAGAACACGGCCGTGGCCTCAGCCGGGCTCAGCCTGGCCCGGTCACGTGCTCCGCATACAGCCAGTTCAGTTCGCCATCCACGACCGTCCTGGCACTTCATGGGAGCTGTCCTGAGCTGGCTCTGGGAGAGGAGGTCAGCCCTGCCGCAGCAATGACACGGGTGACCGGGGCCTGGGGCGAGGCCTCCACGGGGGCCACAGCCCCTGATTATGGCTGGAAGGCGGGGGCGCAGGGCGGGGCTCGGGCCCAAGGAGGTTGTGGACAAGGACCCGGGGCTGCGGGACGCTGCCCTGGCCTGGCAGGGGTGCCGTGTAGACTGCATGCTCCCTGCACGCTGCGGTCTCTCTGGCTTGTCCTGTGAAGATAACTTCCCCCAATCTTCCAGGAAGACTGACCCTCAAGGGGGATGCACATGCGTGTCTTGAAGCTGCAAATGCCTCTGGGAGACACATGGTCCCTGTAACGCGGATATTTTGTTTTCTCCTGAAAGACAAAGGGGGAGAGATGGAGCAGACAGGAGGGAGCCTGTGACCCCTGAGGCCTCGGCCCTCCCGGCACGTCCCCCGGGGCCCTTGGACCGCCTTGGGCTGAGCATAGGGAGGCCCTGGCCTGCCTTCCTGGGGTGGTCCCACCCTGCTGTTGCAGCCCCTGGGCCGACGGCGCCACGTCCATCCTCACCCATCGTGGTCCCTGGGGACCCGGGTGACGCGGTCACGTCTGCTCTCATGTCGCCCACACCCGCCCTTTAAGCCAACAGCAGCGTTCACACAAGTTTCAGCAGCGGAAACCTTTCTTCAGAGACGTTTTCTAGGAATTCCAGTGCACGACGGAGCTCAAGACTGAGTGAGGGTCCAGGCAGGCGTCCGGCCCCCGAGCCCTGGGCAGGGCACTCTCTGCAGTCCTGGATCCGGAAGGCGGTGCCCCTAAAGCAGTCTGCACCAGGAGCCTAGCACCTTCAACTTCTTCCTGCAGTGCGTGGAAATTCAAAGATGGATAGAGGGGAAGATGAAAAATACAGTGCTCTATATTATATATTTGAAGTTGGAGCAATGACTTTTTATATTACTTTTAAATCATTTTGATAATACAGGTAAATTAGGAACCCATTCTACTTAAAACTCATTAGAAAAGACCCTGATACTGGGAAAGATTGAAGGCAGGAGGAGAAGGGGACGACAGAGGATGAGATGGTTGGATGGCATCACCAACTCAATGGACATGAATTTGAGTAAATTCCGGGAGTTGGTGATGGACAGGGAGGCCTGGCGTGCTGCGGTCCATGGGGTCGCAGAGAGTCAGACACAACTGAGCGACTAAGCAACAAGTATTATATTTAATGAAGCTTCTACGCCAAAAGCCCTGAGAATCCTGGTGACTATGACCTCCCACCTTTGATGTCGTCTCCTCCTTCTTTATTTTCATTTCCCGGCGTTTCTGCCCTGATCTCCAAGGCTGGAGGCCGCCCAGAGTCTCCATCCGCGTGCCGGGGCAGCTCTGGGCGCAGTGCCCACGTCAGAGCCCGGACCCCCGTGGCGGCTGTGCTGGCTGCCCGGCCCCCGCCAGGCCTAGCTGACCTCCTGAGAAAGCCCCCGGGGCATAGCAGCGACCCGAACTCCGCAGCTCCCAGCTCCAGAGGAGGAGGTCTCTGCGCTGGGGTCCCGGCTTCGGGAATTCATCCCCCTTTGCTCGCATTTCATTAACCGCATAAGAGAAGCAGGTGAAAGCAATTTATGCAAATCCTCTTTTCAATAGTGTCAGGCTTTTCACCTTTTGATAACAGGCAGCCCGCCCGAGGGGGGACCGCAGACCAGAACATTTTGGGGCCCAGTTTAAAATCTGAGCTCCCTTCCCCCACAATGTCTTCAAAGGCTTCTCTGAGGATAAGATAAGAGTGTAATCCCTTAGTTTGGTACAAATGTTTAAGACTGTGTTTCTAAAATCCAATTTGAGTTAGCCTTGAACCTTAAAGTCGTTTTGCCGGCTGAACTGAGAAACCGCGTGTGACGGCGCAGCACGGCCTCCGTCCCCCGATGACCCCGCCGGGACGCACCAGGAAGACCGACTGGAGGCAAGTGTCACAACCTCAGAAAGCAGCAGCCCTTGTCTCTTTTCAGCAGAGACTTCGCTAAGTGTCCCTCCCTGGGACTTGAGGACTCTGACAACATCATAGCCGCCCGGCTCTCAGACACGCCTGGGCGGACCTTGGCATCGTCAGAAGGTCACTGGACACAGACAGGCAGGTGCAGACCTGCACCCTCGCTCCTCAGGGAGGTTGGCTCTGCGCATCTTCGCCTGGCCCCAGGGGACCCAGCCACCGGTACCTCACAGGACTTCACCAGGCTTCACTCCCAGGCACCTCGCGGGAGCCGGTGTGAGGCCCATGCGTAGAGAGTGAGACCCATGGGGCAAGACAGGCCGGAGCTCAGCTGGGCAGAGGCCCCAGCTCTGGCAGCAAGACAGTCCTGCGGGCACAGCCGCTCCCAGAATCCCAGGACACAGCCCCGAGGGTGCGGGCTCTGACCCAGGGCTCTGCTGGGCTGGACGAGGCAGAGGCCGGGCACTGAGCCCGCCCTGGGGGCCCCAGCACAGCACCCCAGCTTCATGCTTGTTCACCCACCCCTCGAGACATCTTCAGGAGTGTAGCGTTCCTAGAAGCTCAGTAGGTTAGATTTTGTTTCCCACTATCAAGGAAAGTCATGACCAACCTAGACAGCATATTACAAAGCAGAGACATTACTTTGCCAACAAAGGTCCGTCTAGTCAAGGCTGTGGTTTTTCCAATAGTCATGTATGGATGTGAGAGTTGGACTGTGAAGAAAGCTGAGCACCAAAGAATTGATGCTTTTGAACTGTGGTGTTGGAGAAGACTCTTGAGAGTCCCTTGGACTCTAAGGAGGTCCAAGCAGTCCATCCTGAAGGAGATCAGTCCTGGGTGTTCATTGGAAGGACTGATGCTGAAGCTGAAACTCCAATACTTTGGCCACCTCATGCGAAGAGTTGACTCATTGGAAAAGACCCTGATGCTGGGAAGGATTGAGGGCAGGAGGAGAAGGGGATGACAGAGGATGAGATGGTTGGATGGCATCACCGACTCGATGGGCCTGGGTTTGGGTAGACTCCAGGAGTTTGTGATGGACAGGGAGACCTGGCATGCTGTGATTCATGGGGTTGCAAAGAGTCAGACATGACTGAGCGACTGAACTGAACTGATCATGTCCTTTTTCTCTAAATTGTAACAAAATATATATAACCTAAAAGTTACCATTTTTACCATTCTTAGCTACAGCTCAGTGATGTCAAGGACATTCACATTGCTGGGCCATCGCCGGCATCACCTCCAGAATTCTCCACCTTTCAGAAGTGTAGCTCTGTTCCATGGACCACTGACTCTCCATGACCTCCCCAGCCCCTGGCCCCCACCCTTCCAAAGCTCCGCCTATGAGTAGAATCATTCAATATTTGTCCTTTTATGATGGGCTCATTTCACTGAGCATAATGTCCTCAAGGTTCATCCATGGTGTGGCAGGTGACAGAATTGCCTTCATTTTTAAGACTCAGTAGTATTCCATGAAGCTGACTCATTGGAAAAGACCCTGATGCTGGGAAAGATTGAAGGCAGGAGGAGAAGAGGACAGCAGAGGGTGAGATGGTTGGATGGCATCACCGACTCAATGGACATGAATCTGAGCAAACTCCAAGAGGTGGTGAAGGACAGGGAAGCCTGGTGTGCTGTGGTCCATGGGGTCAAAAATAGTCAGACACGACTTAGTGACTGACCTGCAGTGACAGCAAATATCCTGTGGTCTGTGTCTCCATCCTCTGCAGATGGACCATTGACCTGCTTCCATCTTCCAGTTGCTGTTAACACAGGTCCTTGGGTCTGTCTGGGTGCTTGTTTCAGTTGTCCATGGTATATAATGGGGGCGGAATTGCTGGAACATATGGTAATTCCATGGTTTCCCTGGTGGCTCAGATGGTAAAGCATTTGCCTGCAATGTAGGAGACTTGGTTTTGATCCTTGGGTCAGAAAAGTCCCCTGGAGAAGGGAATGGCTACCCACTCCAGTCTTCTTGCCTGGAGAATCCCGTGGACAGAGGAGCCTGGTGGGCCACAGTCCCGGGGTTGCAGAGTCAGGCACGACTGAGCGACTCACACGCAAACACGGTAATTCGTGTTTGGCTTCCTGGAGAATCACCAAACTGTTTTCCACAGTGGTTGTACCAGTTTGCATTTCTACTAGCAATGCATGGAGATTCTAATTTCTCTGCATCCTCCCTGCATTTTATTATGTCTTGTTTTGCTTTCTAGTAGCCATTCTAACAGGTGAGACGGTGTCTCCTTGTGGCTTTGGTTTGCATTTTCCTGAGGATCACTGACCTCAGCGCACCTTTGCACGTGCTTATTGGCCATCTGTGCGTCTTTCTGGAGAAAGGCCTCTTCAGCTCTGTCTACTCTGGAACAGAGTTCTTTCTTTTATGTTGTAGTTGAGTTGTAGTTCTTCATTCTGGATACTAACCCCTGTTAGATGCGTGACTTGCAGTTATGTTCACCCGTTCCCTGGGCTGTCTTCACTCTTGTAAGGGTGTTCTTTGACGCACTGAAGTTTTTCTTTGATGAAGTCAGATTTATCTGTTTTTATCCTTGGTTGCCTCGACTTTTGGTGTCACATGCAGGAAATCCAGTGTCATAAAGAGTCTCCCTCATGTTTTCTTCTGTTTTGTAGTTTTTCCTCTTACCTTAGTTAACTGTTGTATCTGGTACAACATGAGGGTCCAGCCTGGTTCTTTTGCATGTAGGTGTCCAGCTTTATAACACACTTTCTAGAGAAGACTATTTTTCCCCTCAAAGGATTTTCATGGGGAAGGAAATGGCAACCCACTTCAGTATTGTTGCCGGGAAAATCCCACGGACAGAGCCTGGTGGGCCGCAGGCCACAGGGCTGCGAAGAGCTGGACGTGACCGAGCAACGAAACAGCAACAGCAGCTGTAAAACCTGATTTTCTCTGGAATCGTCCCTCTGATTGGGCTTCCCTGGTAGCTCACTGGTAAAGAATCCGACTTCAGTGCAGGAGACTCAGGTTCCATCCCTACGCCAGGAAGATCTCCTGGAGAAGGAGATGGCAACCCACTCCAGTATCATTGCCTGGGAAATTTCATGGACAGAGGAGCCTGTCAGGCTACAATCCATGGGGTCGTAAAGAGTCAGACATCACTTAGTGACTAAACAGCAATAAAACATTGTTTTGTTTGGAATCCTAAAAAAAAAAAAGAAAAAAGGGTTTTGAAAAGTCAGTTTGTTTCTGTGTAATATATGGAAAAAACAAATAACTTTTAGGTAAAAGAGTTTGTTACAGTTCAGGTTGGTACATGTTTAAAAAATTATAAGATTTATTTACTATTATCCTTTGAATATTGATAATATATATGAAACTAAACTTTGACTACCCTACTTAACACATGCTGCATATTTTTAAATTGGCTTTAAATTAATTATGTAAAAATGCACAATTTGTGAAAGTTAACTTAACAATAATATATCATGCTTAGTTTGGGAACCAAATGCATATTTAAAATGTTAATTAAAATTTAAATAAGTGTTATGATGATAATAGACAAAGTAATGCTTTAATGACCTGACATTTGACCATTCTTTTTCAGTTAAAAATGGTTTATATTTATAATTTCAGTTTTTAAAATGAAGTTTCAGGCCACTGTTGGTAAGCAAGCCTCTGCAAATAAACGCATTTCAGCTGTGAGTGGCCTAAGTTCTTTCCCTCCCCGGAGCCTCAGCTCTGGCCCTGACTCTGGAGCGCGGCTGCAACGGGAGGGGCTGGCCACCCCCCCCCACCCCGGCTGGCTCAGAACTGTCTCCCAGGGCCTGCCCTCGGCCAACACTGCAGGCCCCTCAGCAGACGAGCCGGAAGCTTAGAACGTGCACCACGTGGGCCTTCCATGCGGCTGCAGCGGTCAAGGCTGAGATGGGCTGTCCGAGCCAGGATGCCCGGGGCGGGATGGCGTCTGCCGGGGCCAGAGCCAGGGAGCCAGGCAGCAGCGGCGGACGGACGGAGGGTTTGGGCGCGTGAGCGGCAGGATGGGTGCGGGCTAGGAGGGCAGAGTCAGGGTGCCGTCTGGGACTCGTGCCGTGGACCAGGGGCCTGGGTGGGGGTGCCCGAGCTCCTCGGGGCCCGGCCAGGACTCCAGGGGAGGCGTTGGCCAGCACAGACCGAGGCCAGAGCCGGAGGCAGCGCTCCGGCGCTCAGCCGCTGGAGGTCAGGGACAGAGCCCAGGCTCTGCCCGCTAACGGGGGCCCAGTCCAGGCGCCGCGCGGCGCCCCCCCCCAGCCGGGCCCAGTGAGCCCTCCCCCCGCCGTTAACACGTTAACACGACTCGGGGCCCGTCCACCTCACACAGCAGCTCAAGGCAGCGCTCCCTGCAGTGTAGACAGAGTGTGGCTCCCCGTGCCCAGCGAGCGGCTGACGGGGGGCCCACCCAGGAGCCCCCGCCCGCTGCCGGTTCCGGCCTCTCCTCGTGGGACAAGCGCACGGACTCCTGGGGGTGACCCCCAGCAGAAGCAGCCGACCCCAGAGGCCCCCGCACAGGGTCGCGGGCGTACGGCCTGCAAAAAGCCGGACCCAGTAATCCGCACAACCAGCCATTGGAGCCACCCCGCCCCCGGCTTCCCCTCTCAGCCCCCGGGGCCCCCGGGCTGCCCTCTGTGTGTGATGGGGGGCCAGGGGGCCCCCGCGCCCCCTCCTGCAGAGCCAGCGTCCGTGTCTCTGCTCCCACATCTCGTCCAGTCTGACCCGTCCCTTCCCACGGCCGTGTCCTGAGCCCCCAGACACCAGAGGCCAGGGGGCCCCGCACACTAGCTCCCCGGACCCCCCTGGTGACGGACGCCTTCCCGTTCCTCCCCTGAGGGCCCGGCCAGGGGTCACTCCGAGCTCGGAGGCCACAGACGCTGCCCGTCTCAGCCTCCTCGAGGACCCGGTGCTGGCAGCCCCCCAAGGACAGGCGGAGCGGGCCCTGGTGCCCAGAGCCTCTCACCTCACAGCCTCCCTGAGCCAAACCTCCCCGGACTTCAGGAAGAAGGGGGTTGCTGTGCGTGCACGTGACCCAGGAGGGGTGGGAGGAGTAGCCGCAGGCGGGTCCTCTGGGGCCCTCAGGCGCACTGGCAGGACGGTGCCCTCTGCTGCCGGCACGAAGCTGGGGGTGAGGCTGACCCTGCGGTGGGGGCCTCCTGCCTGGGGTCCCTCCGCTCTCCTGGGCCTTGGGGCTGAGCTGTTCTACATGTGCATGGACCTGATGGGGTGAGGGTCCCCCCAGAGACCTCCCTGCAGCCATGGGGCCCAAGACGTGGACCCAGGGGCTATGGCCATTGGAGACCAGCCCACGGGGGGCCCTGGCAGGAATGGGGGGCCTGTGATACAACCCCCAGCATGGGCTGGCCTCTTGAAAGACACCATAGCTGTGGGGGCCGGGCCAGACTCAGGATGGCACCGCTGACCTCGGTCCCGGGCATCTGCTCCAGAAAGCTTGTCCTTGCCTGGGACATGGCCCCGGGGAGAGGGGTCCGAGGGGGACCCAGACCCCAGTGGATGGCTGTGCCCCGAGGGCCTCGGGGAATCCTGGCGCATCGCCCCGCAAAGCTGAGTCTTGGCCACCTTCACCCATGTTCTCTGATCCCAGCACCTTGCCCCTGAGGGTCACACTGGGTTCATGCACCATGAGTCATGGGAGCTGGTATTCTGAAAATGTCCAACAGAATATTTCCTGGTTTTGGTCATCTTTTCTTACTTAATTTTCTTCTGTGGGCTTTTCAAAAAGGACACTTCTTGGGATGAGAGGGAGTTGCATATTAGAAGGTTTAAATTTTAATTAACTAAGCAAACCATTTTCATTTAGGAATCCCAGCACTAACGTCACTTTAGGAATTCTGGTTGACTCTGACTGTGGATTTTCAGCTGGCTGTGTACATCACAAAATCACTCAATAAACAGCCACGTGCTGGAGAGGATTCTTTCTCTGCCTGTTTCCCAGAGATCCTGTAACAAAGTGCACAGACCGGGTGACTTAAACAAAAGCAGATCCTGCTTCTCTCGCAGTGCTGTGGGCGGTTTGCAGGGCAGGTGTCAGCCGGGCCAAGCTGGCGCTGAAAGCTCTAGAAGATGACGGTCTGGGGCTGTTTGTTTGTTTTCATGGTGAGAACACTTAAGGCCTACTCTCTTGGAAAATTTTTAATAGTGTTATTAACTTGACCAGGCTGTAAGTTCTCAGAACTCAATCATCTGGTAACTCAAATTCATCCCTATCGACAGGCAGCTGCCACTCCCCACCTTCAACAGCCACGGTACTGTTTCTCTGAGGTTTTCTTTTTTTTTTTTTTTTAGATTCTGCACATAAAAGTGATCCTATGGCAGCTGTCTTTGACTTATCTCACTTCCAGTAATGCCCTCAAAGTCTATCTGTGTTGTTGCAAATGGCATTATTTCATTCTTTTTTGTGGCTGAGTAATATTCCATTGTGTGTGTGTGTGTGTGCATCTTCTTGACTCATTCCTCTGTGGATGGACACTTAAGTTGCCTCCATATCCTGGCTATGGTGAATAGTGCTACAATGAATATAGGGGTGTGTGTGTGCGCGCACACACACGCACGCTCAGCCCCGTCAGTCATGCCCGACTGTGTGACCCTGTGGACCAGGTTCCTCTGTCCATGAGGTCTCCAGGCAAGACTGCTGGAGTGGGTTCTCATGCCCTCCTCCAGGGGATCTTCCCGACCCCGAGATTGAACATGCCTCTCCTGTATTGCAGACACATTCTTTACCACTGAGGCCCCAGGGAAGCCCAGGGGTGTATGTATCTTTTCAAATCAGTTTTTTTCTTTCCCTCAGATGTGTACCCATGAGTGGAGTTGCTGGCTCACATGTGGCCCTATTTCTCACTCCTTAAGGAATCTATCCTGTCCTCCGTAGAGGCTGCGCCTCCTCACGTCCCCACATCCCTGCCGGCACTTGCTACTTCATATCATTAGGATAACAGCCATTCTGACAGGCGCAGGTGCTTCCTCCTGGCGGTTTGATCTGCATTTCCCTGGTGACTGGCGGTGGGGAGCATCCTGTGGGCCATCTGTGCCTCTCCTTTGGAGCCGTGTCTATTCAGCAGGCTCCTTGCTCATCTCTGCGGTTTTAAGTGCTCCTGACCATGCTTGGTGCCTGACTCCGTCCTCTGCCTCCGTCAACACTGTGTCTGTCTTCAAACGTGCACCTTCTTGTAAGAACAGCAGTCATATTGGATTAGGGCCACCGTTTGACCTGACCGGAACTGGGTACATTTGCAACAATCTCAGTTCCTAAAAGGCCACATTCTAAGGCGCTGGTGGGTCTTGGTCCATCCAGGTTGCTGCAACAACAATGACAAAATAGACTACGTGGTTTAAACATCAAATGCTCATTTCTCACAGTTCTGGAGGCCGGAAGTCTGAGATCTAGTTGCTAGCAGATTTGATGGCTGGCTGGGACTGGCTTTGCGGTTCACAGCCGGCTGTCCTCTTGCTGTCTCCTCAGCGGGGAAGAGTGAGGGAACTCTCAGGGTTTCCTCCTTCAGGGCACTGACCCCATCGCCTCCCAAAGGCACCACCTGCAAACACCTTCGCAGGCGTGGGGATTTCACTAGATGCGTGTGGGGAGACACAGACTTGGTCCATAACTTGGGGGCTGTGGCGCCAGCATTTCTTGTTCTGGAGGTGACAGAGCTGAGCCCTGACTCTGCCTGGGGTGCCGTGTGCTTCCCCATGAGACAGACCTTCACTCGTGCGCACTGGTATTTGTGCATTATTCTCAGACGGGCAGGAAGGGGAGCCGCCAGCCACTCACCAGCCCTGCCCTCCCCACACCCTGAACCTCACTCTGGTCTAAGGAGACCCAGCTGGGAGGTGGCCAAGGACACAGGAAGGTGACGTGCGTGGCCCGCTGGATGGTGGCCGCGTCTGGAGCCGCCTGTGACAGGAAAGGGGCCTGCGGCGTTGGGGGGCTGGTGAGCGATGAGCGCTGTGGATGAGTCTGAGCCCAGGCAGACACCGTCCTTGCCGCTCAGCCCCTGGAGCCCAGCTCACCTGTCACAGCGCTGCCTGCGTGTCCCCCTGCCGCGGTCATTCTTGCGGACGGCTGCCTGCCCGCCGCCCTTAAAAGGGGAGCCGCGTCTCTCGTGTTCACCGCCCGGCAGCTCAGTGGAGCGCGCCGGCCTCACAAGGACACAAAGGCACTTGATGAACAGACACCGGTGGGTAAATTGGCTGACGTGCGGCCTCCTTGGTAGTAGGTCTAACGTATCTCTTGGTCCGGGTAGACAGCAGATTAGCGAGGCCTCTGAGACATGCGGGGATGGGTGGGCGGTTCCAGGAGGCAAGAGGTTGAAGAAGAATGCCTCGGGAGAGGGGGTTCTGGAGCAGGATCCCCGGCTCCCTGCCCGCTGCCACCGACACGCGAAGCCCCGTCAGCACGGGAGCCGGGAGGGGGCTGCCTCCCGTGTCAGCATGCACTCACGCCTCGGCGCGCCTGCCTCTCAGACTGGGGGAGGGTTCGGGCCGCGGCCCCACTGCTGTCCAGCATGACAGAGGGGGCAAAAGTAGAGAATAAGCCTGCGGGGTCGAGGAGCGTCCCGAATTCTCATTCTGAAGACGCCCTCACTAACCCTCCAGGAGCCCTGCCGGCCCTGGTCCCGTGCAGATGGCCAGCTCCCCCTGGGCCCGGCCCGGCCCAGGGTCTCACCCTGCTCTCCTGGGGAGACTCATCCCTGCGGCCCCCAGGCTTCCGTGTGCTCTGGGTTCCGCGTCGTTTCCCTGAGGCTCCCCAGCACTGAGAAGCTCACGGGAAGGGAGCCGTGAGCCCACATCTGGGGCCGGAGCAGGTCGGCTCCCAGTGGCTTCTGGGGGGTGGTCGGGGTATGGGGGCTGCGGGAGACAGGGAAGCCCCTTTCCGGGGCCCGGGGAGGAAGGGGCCGGCATTTTCCTCCCACTCCGTTGGTGAGGCCCCCGTCCCCAAAATTAAGGGGGCCCTGGGGTTCCCCAGAGGGCCTGCCCCCCAAGCTGGAGTGGAGACATGGCCCTGCCCCCCAAGCTGGAGTGGGGACATGGGCCTGCATAGAACTGGCCTGGACCGCTTGGAGCCAGTGGGCAAGGGGTCAGAGCACTCCCGCGAACCCAGGGGACCCAGGACCCAGATCTACAGGAGTCTACTTGGTGGGGGGGGCTCCTGCTTGAGGGACACCTCCATCAGAAAGGATTTGGGGCTTGGACTTGGCTGCAGAACCAAGCAGGTGGGTTTAGGGGTGACAGCCATCAGGGGAGAGGAACCACATAAGCGTGCTGGGGACCCCTCCTTGGGACCCCGAGAGTCAGGACATCCCACAGGAGGCCCAGGGAGCCCCACCAGGGGTCAGAGCCAGCAGAGGAAGGAGGGCTGCCTGCCTGGAGGAGGAAGCTGGAGGGCCAGGGGGCACGGCTGACCACGCTGAGACAGGACAGACCACATTTCACCGTCCCCTAGGACCGTGACGGTGTTCTGCCGCCCAGGAGGCGCCCAGGATGGAGCAACAGAGCCCCCGAGGAGGCCGCGAGGCGCGGGGAAAGCTCGCGCCCTGCACAGTACCTTGAGTGACCGTGAGGTTTCTGGCCGGGCCTGTCCCCTCGCTCAGGGAGGTCAGCGCAGGAGGGGTGCTCTCAGCCCCGCTGTCCACACGCACGTGAGAGTGGAGAGAACACGCTGTTTGTAAAAACAATCTCCTTTCCTAATGAGCTGATAGCTCAAAACCCTACGGTTGTTTGATGCGTTCATTCAGATGGTTCTGATCTTTACCGTTGGTCCCAACCCCATGTTTATTGCAGGCTTGTTTCCTCTTGGCTGCTGGCTCCCTCTGTGTGACAGCCCAGGAGCGATTACAAAGGTTGTTTACTAGGGGTTAAGAAAGAGCAGTCACCCCTCGAGGGTTAGGCAAGGAGGCCTCTCGCCAGTGGTGGGCGTGGGCTCGGGGGAGGCGAGTGAGGACACGGAGACGGAGGGGCCTGGTGCGCGTCCCGGTCCCTGATGGAGGCGTCCCGTCAGCCCCTTGAAGCCACATGGGGGTCAGAGCCCCTACTTATCCTCCAGCCGCTCTGGTTCCTGGGGGCGCCTTGCCAGCGTCACAGCGAGAGATGCGGGTCCGGGTGAGCGGCCGGGGCTGTGCCCGCAGGAAGGCCGCGCTGCTCTGAGCGCGTGCAGTGACCGGGTCCTCCAGGGCTGAGCAGAGGGGCCAGTGGCCAGTCCCCATGGACACTCATGGCCGAGGACCCGGGCCAGGCCACCACTGCCCCACGGCCCATGAGGCCAGGGTAGGGGTGCAGGCTGTGCCCACGTGGGTGACCCCAGGAGCGGCTCAGCACTGCTCACGGGCGGGGACCCTGACACTGCGCTCCCACACACACGCGCACACACACGCGTGCACACACAGATATGCATGTATGCATGCCCTTGCACACACACGTCATTTCTGCCGACGCCGAGGAGGACCTGGGCTGCATTCGGGTGGGTGAGTGGTGTTGAGAGCTGGGCAGGGTGGCCCACACCTCCTCCATCAAGTGCTTCCTTGTGAGGGGTCTCAGGTGCCCCCTGGGGTCTCTGCCGGTCACCCCAGCCCAGGGGACCCACCTTTACTGGGCTGTTCAGTCTCTTCTGGCTCCTGGGGTTTGGTCTGCGACCCTCATTTTGCGGGCAGTTGGGGTCTCAGATAGGTTTGGGTTGAACCAAAAAAACTTAACTAATCTGAGATTTGACCCCAGAGTCCTCAAAGCCTCTGCGTGTCACCACGTATGACTCGCTGCTTCACCCACGGGGATCCTTACACAAGGCCCCCTGGGTCCAGGAGCCGCTGGGAAGGTAGGACCCCCGCCCAGGACGGCAGGGCCATCCTCCGAGCCCACGCTCCCCTCGGTGGTTCCAGCTCCGGGCAGATTTACTGGGAGTCTCTGTTGTCAGTTTCCTGGGCTGATGGTTCCTAGAGTGGCTGAAAGTCAGGACCGCCAAGAGGAAGGGTGGGTCAGCATTCGGGTCACAGCCGGGGTCAGCAGAGCCCAGAGCCGATGAGTAGAAGGCTGCATATCACCAAATCCTGGGCCCCCCGCTCCATCCCATCTCCCATCCTGACCCCTCCTCGGCCTGTCTGGGGCCACCGCAAGAGGAGGACCCATGTCCCGAGGGCCTCATCTGGGTGTTGGCCTGTGCGCCCCTGTCCTCACCAGGCCCCGGCCCTGACCCACCCCAGCACCCACAGGCATCCGCATCCCCAAGAGAGCACCCCCGCGGGCCTGCCACCCCGCCTCTGGCGTCACCAGATGTGTCTCCCAACCTGCAGAAGACGGCTCTTGGCAGAGACCCTCGTGAGCAGGCTCACTCATCAGGATGAAGGTGACAAAAAAAGCCCCGGACGGGCATTTGGAAACGGGAGCTGTGGTGTGTCCCGGGCCAGGTGGTGTGTTCCCACGGGATGCAGGTTCCGTGTCCCCCCACCTACCCCACCTGACCCCATGACGGTCAATGCTGGCTTTTCTGAGGTGTCAGCATGTTGATTTTCTGAGGAGGAAATTAGTTTGAACACTCTATGCAGTAGCAGTCAGTCAATTCAGTTGTGTCTGACTCTTTGCGACCCCATGAACCGCAACACACCAGGCCTCCCTGTCCATCACAAACTCCTGGAGTCTACCCAAACCCAGGCCCATCGAGTCGGTGATGCCATCCAACCATCTCATCCTCTGTCGACCCCTTCTCCTCCCGCCTTCAATCCTTCCCAGCATCAGGGTCTTTTCCAATGAGTCAGCTCTTCGCATTAGGTGGCCAAAGTATTGGAGTTTCAGCTTCACCATCAGTCCTTCCAATGAATATTCAGGACTGATCTCCTTTAGGATGGACTGGTTGGATCTCCTTGCAGTCCAAGGAACTATCAAGTTTTCTCCAACACCACAGTTCAAAAACACCAATTCTTTGGCGCTCAGCTTTATTTATGGCCCAACTCTCACATCCATACATGACCACTGGAAAAGCCATAGCTTTGACTAGACAGACCTTTGTTGGCAAAGTAGTGTGTCTGCTTTTTAATATGCTGTCTAGGTTGGTCATAATCAGTCATGGAATCTCTCTAAGACATAGTCACCATGTCGGTAGCCAGGGGTGATGATGCGTCTTTGAGTGATGAGTGCTTGGCAGCTCCTTCACGGGGGACAGAGCCCCGTGGCCTGGGGGACTCGCCCCGTCCATCCTGGTCTGTGTCTCACTGAGCGAGTCTCTCGGGGATCAGAGGGAGCTGGGTCAGGCCCCGAGTCGACAGTGACAGGTCCGCAGGGAGCGGGGCCGGCGGGTGGCAGAATCGAGTGTGTGGTCATGAGGGCTCAGGCCAGGCTCAGGGAACACTGGCCAAGGTGCCCACCCGGTCTTGTAAAATCCTGGACCTACCACGAACCAGTGGCTCTCGGCACTTCGGGGGGTCAGGGGTTGCTGGTCTCTTCCTTGAAGGTGTCTCTCTGGGGTGTCAAGGAACTGCTGTTGACCAAGAATATAGATTCCAGGGATTTCTCTTAAACAGAATTTTCAAAAGCAAACCTAGGGAGGGAGAATGAAAGTGCCTTCAGATAAACGTCTCGCTGAGTAAAGCAGCCTCTTCTCATGGGCTGTTGGGTAAACAGCCTGTGAGAAAAACCAGGTACATGAGTGGGGCCCGGGGGGCTGCGCGGGGTGTCCCTGACCTCGTTCAGAGCTTCGTCAGGAGCCTCGCTAAAGGACATCTGTGTGTGCGTGCACGCTCCGTCGCTCGCCGTGTCCGACTCTGCGACCCCGTGGACTGCAGCCCGCCCGACGCCGCTGTCCGTGGGATTCTCCAGGCAAGAAGACTGGAGTGGGCTGCTGCCCTCCTCCAGGGGGTCTTCCCGACCCCAGGATCAAACCCACACCTCGTACGTCTCCTGCACTGGCAGGCGGGTTCTTTACCACTCTGCCGCCTGAGAAGCCTGATAGAGATGTCCAGTTGGGTTTATTAAAGGTGTGAATGACCCAGGGCAGGAAGGCAGTGGGAACAAAGAAGGTGAGTGGGAGTCTGTCTCACGCTGGAACCTGAGGTGGGGACCCCCTCCCTCCACTGAGCCGGGGGCACCTCCCCTCCTGCTGTGCAGCCAAAACTGCCTTCACACGGCAGATGCCACATCCCTGGACAGGACGGAGGTGCACAAATCACACACGCGATCACACGTGTGCACACACGACCCACGGCTCTGCCCGTGCTGGCTTGAGAGGACCCGGCCCTCCCCAGTAAGTGCGGTGCTGGGATCCGGAGGAAAAGACTCGGGGACCCAGGGGTCAAGCCGGGCAGTGTTCGGACCCCAGGCCCTGCCCACGATGTGGCCTCACTGAGGTGTCTGACCCGGGGCCCCCGCCTCTCACTGGGAGGGAGACGGATGGAAAGCGCTCAGTGCTGGCGTGCTGGCTGTGCTCAAGACGCCTGTGTGTTTTTCTTGCCCGAGACAAACGCTGAAGTGTCAGCGCACAGCTCGGACTCAAGGTGGGGCCGAGCAGTGTAGAGCACCTCGGGTCTGCCTTCGGGGGCTGTGGACGGACCACCTCACTGCTCCTGAAGCAGGCTTCACCTTGAGCCCCATCTTGCCAGCTGCATCATGCTGCGGGGAATGGGAGCCCCTCCCTGCCCCCAGGCTAAGCAGAGCAGCCTCAGGGCAGGGCTTGGTTCTCCTGGGGGGTCAGCGGTCTTCTCCTCTTTGCTGGGAACCTGACTTCCCAGCGGCTTGGGCGTGTCTGCTGGAGGCTCAGGCTCCGGGCGACTGGGCCTGACGTGGGCTCCTCCCAGGGTTAGGGTTAGGGTCGGGGTCGGGTTAGGGGTTAGGGTTAGGGTTAGGGGTTAGGGGTTAGGGGTTAGAGTTAGGGTCACCGTCACCCCAGGCCTCCTCCTCATGTGTTTGTGTGACTTACGCCCGGTCTACCCTCCCCTCCTCTTGGCCCCCCAGACCCTACACCTCCCAGGGTCCATGACCCGCCTCTCATGGAGGAAGTGCCCTTCCCAACGCCGCGCGCGCGCGTGTGTGTGTGTGTGTGTGTGTGTGTGTGTCGCTCAGTCGTGTCTGACTCTTTGCGAGCCCGTGGACTGCAGCCCGCCAGGCTCCTCTGTCCATGGGATTTTCCAGGCAAGAATACTGGAGTGGGTTGCCATCCCCTCCTCCAGGGGATCTTCCTGACCCAGGGATCGAACTTGGGTCTTCCACACTGCAGGCAGATTCTTTACCATCTGAACCACCAGGGAAGCCCCAAAGAAATGAGCTTGTTGTCCCGTGAGGGACCCCGAAGGTCTCCTCAGGGTTTGGCCAGTGGCTGGAAAGGGCCTGGAGGAGGACCCTGAGGTCCTTTGGGGCTGTGGGGTCAAGAAACGTAAGGAAGCCTCCTGGGGGAGCGGCCATGCGGGCAGGGACACCCCGCCCCACCACCGCCTGCATGCCCCTGACACCGCTGGGAGGAAGCGGGTCTTCCTGGGCCAAGTGCAGAGGTCGATGGTGCTGCACGTTCGTCTCCTTTCACTAGTCTCTCTCTCAAACCGGAAACTGGAAACGTCTCGCCTCTGACATATTTCTGTTAACAGGTCCATTTGGGTGCTTAAGTCTGTTTCTTCTCTTCCTCACTTTCCCTTTGGCCACTGCCTTAATTCAGGTGCTCATAATCTGGCATCAGAATTTTGGGGAAAACCAAGTTCTGATGAGCACATAACCATGTCTTCACATGTTTGAAAGACCAGACAGGGAAAGACGGGGGTTATGTTTGTTCCGAACGTTCCAGAAAGCACGGCTAGAACCGATGTCTGGGGAGGTCAGAGGGAGGGCGCCTCACCCAGCCTCCTTTTGCCAGGGGTTCAGCCTGGACTCCCCGCTGGAGAGGTCGCCTGGAGCCCTGGCCCGTGGCCTCACCTCCCGCTGAGCGGGCCCCTCCGGGCCTCTTTCTGTTCACTTCACATGGTTTTCTCTTCTGGGTTTTCATGGCCCCTGCTTGAACTCTAACTCCCAGGAGGCCCCCGCCTAATCAGGGGCTGGCCTGTGTCCTGCAAACTGGGACCTCTGGAGCCTGAGCAGTCGGGGCATCTGAACAGAGGAGGTGCCTCTGAGCTCCGGGAGCAGGTTGTGAACCCCTAAGCTCCATATCCTTGTGGCTGCCCCGCTGTGGGTGAAACCCCGAAGGACGCAGAGGCTGGACGCTGGGAGAGAGGGTCCAGGCCTCCTGCGCCCACACCTCCTAGACCTAGGAAATCCAGCCAGCAAGTCTGTGCGAGGGTTTTCACAGCCAGCACACTTGCCTGCCATGCCTCACATGCGCTTTCAGTTCCTTGAAGAAGGGAGGAGCTAAAACAGTAGTCAGAAGTCATCATCGTCAGCTTCTGGGAAATAAAATTCAGCAGCTCCATCCAGACCTGAGTGGTTCGGAGCTTTTGTAGAGAAGCTGTGTTTTTGTACAGACGTGTGCCCACTTCTCCCACACAGAGCGCCGGGTTGCATCAGGCAGCCCCAGCAAATAGGCCTGGCTCCATCCGCAGCCCAACTCTGCCCCGGGCAGCGTCTCCCTGTGGCTCGTGGCCTCCCTCCATCAGAGGATGGGGGCTGCAGGGACCCTCCCCGGCTCACTCAGCATCGGCCCTGGGCAGCCTCTCATCATCCCGGAAGCAGTGCCCGCTCTCAGGTGACGATTGATCTCTGCTCAGGACCCTGTGCGAGAGCCAGACTCGGCAGAGAAAATTAATGGACGAATGTTTCTAACTCTTGGTGATAATCTTTATTGGGCCCCACTTGATTTGTTATTAAGTTGTGCCTATGACCCATCATATGTCTGATAGAAAGGATAAAGGTATTATGTACTTCTGGGTGATTACATTGCATTCGTTGGTTTATGAACCTCTCAGTCCCACAGAGAGAATTCCCCATCACAAGGCACCTTCGTGGCTAACGTGAAGCGTCAAGCCGTGCGTTGCTTTAGAGCTCATACAGGCAGGGCGCTCACTTCCGGCCACGCTGCCGCAGTCTCGCGGGAGAGGCCCCCCGAGGACCGGCATTTCAGATGGAACCAGAGACAGCGACGGTCCGGGCCCCGCTGGGAGCGCCCCCCAGGGCTTGAGGGCTGGCCCTGATGAGCCGTCCAGATGACCCTCTTGGGCAGGCAGGAGGGGCACGGCAAGGGTGGACAGGGCGCTCAGCACCTAGACGGCGCTCTCAGCGGGAAGGGCAAGGAGTCCTGCACGATGGAGAAGGGAGGCATGAGCGGAAGGGAAGCCACGGCGATGACGGAGCACGGCCCCAGGGAGGAAGGCCTGGCTCTCGGGAACGAGAGCCTGTGGACGACCACCGTCCCCCCACCCCGGCCGCAGAGACCCAGGACTGGTCACCCACTTTTCCCCTTGGCGTCTACAGCGTGAACGTCAGAGTGCTCGGGACCGTCAAACCCCCGCAGTTTTCGTGCTGTTTGCTGAAATCGGACAACCACGGGGATTTTCCTTTGAGGATGAAAACCAGAAGCACCAGATCTCTCGGGGCACTCTGTCCTGAAGTCGTGTGAGGAGCACTGGGTCGCATGATGTCAGAAGGAAGAGCCCTTTGGCCTTCACCGACATGGAGGGGCTGGCGCCTCAGGGATTCTATTCAAGCACGACTGTTAACCTCATCGCTGCCACCGCAGGGGCCCAGCGGGGCAGGTCAGACACGCTCCCACCGTGAGCTGCCCTGGGCCTGCAGCCCGGCCCCGGATCTGGGGAGGCCCGCCTTTCTGCCCAAGGCCCCGGCTCCAGCCACAGGTGACCCCAAGAAGCACTAAGGCCTGAGCCCACCCCTGGATCCTGTCCGTGGCACTTCACTTCCGTGAGGCCAAGGTGCCCTTCCCAGGCCTCATCTGGAAAACAGAGGTGGTAATGGTGCCAACCCCGCAGGATCGTCGTCGGTTTTAGGGAAGGTGCCTTGAGTGGCTCCTACGAGCTGGGACGTCAGCACAGAGCTCGTGGCTCACAAGCGTTGTCCAGGCAGTGCTGGCGGGAGAGGGCTGGCCTCAGGTGGCAGGTATTTAGGTCTGAATGTGACAAGGGCGATGAGCACTCCGTAGATGCACCCATCTCTGGGCCCGAGCCTCCAGGGTCTGCCATCCGCATGCTCTCCCAGGAGGAGCAAGTGGACCGGCCTGAGACACCCACTCTCCGTCTGATGGCCCTGCAGAGAAGCTGCAGACCACGAGGGGTCAGGACTGGGGGCCTGCTCTCAGACGCTCGGGGCCTGCTCCCTCGGTTGCAGACACTTCTTCCTCTTTGCACTTCCGTTGCTGAGCTGTGTCACCTTAAGTCACAGCGTCAGCGTTTGTCTGGACACAGGATCTCCGTGTGCCTCCATGGAAATGATGGCGGTGCCCACCAGGCGGAGAAAACGCTATCAACGGGCAGCAAGAGCCCCCAGCACTGCCCTCCACCCTCCTCCGAGGCCGGACCTCTGTTGTGATGCTTCCAACACGCCCACCGAGCCATCCCCCCTCATCTCCGTTTCCATAGGCACAGAGAGTGGAGTGCCTCGCTCAGGCCAGAGTCAGGAAGTGGCAGAAGCCGGGTGGGAATCCTTTCTCTAAACCCCCTCACTAGGTTGCCCCTGTGTGGGGGTGCGAACTCACTTCAGTCATGTCTGACTCTCTCTGACCCCATGGACATACCCTCCAGGCGCCTCTGTCCATAGGATTCTCCAGGCAAGACTGCTGGGGAGGGTGCCATTCCCTTCTCCAGGGGGTCTTCCCAACCCAGGGACGGAACCCGGATCTGTTATGTCTCCTGCACTGGCAGGTGGGCTCTTTACCACTAGCGCCACCTGGGAGGTCTGGGTGGCCCCTGGGCCCCCCAGTAATGTGAGCAGAACAGGAGTTTCTCAGTAGGCGCCTAATCCCAAGCAGGAAGTCTGATTGGAAAGTAATCGCAGCTATTTAGCTGGACACCAGGTTTGAGAGCTTCAGAGGAACCTGGCCCCGTTGTGATGCTGAGTCGGGAATGGCTGCTGCACTCGACTGCACCAGTGTTACAGAGGCTATGAGAGGATGCGTGTTCACAAGGGAGTGACGTGTGCACATGCGTGTGAGAGGGCTGTATGTGTGTGACATGGCTGACGCATGTTGTAGACGGTGTGTGACCTG
>CM035270.1:111657983-111672153 GCA_020226075.1 Hydropotes inermis | reverse complement strand
ACCGGTGGCTGGGCCGCGAGCCGCGCCGCCGCCGGCCGGGTGCGCGCCGGGCCCGATATAAGGCGGGGCGCGGCGGCCGCGCTGGATGGAGCTGCGCGCGCGGCCGGGGGCCCTGCGGGGACCGTCCCGCGCCCAGCCGGGCGCCCGCCCTCGTCGCACCCTGACCCGAGCGCCTTGCCTCGGGCCCGGGCCCTGGCGGAGCCCACAGAGCCCGGCTGAGCGACCGAGCGGAGCGGCGGGCTCCCGCGGGCTCTGAGCTGGTACCGCCGCTGCCACGGCCGAGGGAGCTGCGGCGCGCGGCACCTTTGTCTCCGCCGGCTGCCCGAGAAGTTTGTGGTCAGGAGCAGGATGGCCCCGCTTGTCTGTGGCTCCAGCGCCGGGAAAAGGCTGGCAGTGGTGATGGCGCCGCCGCTACCCGCGGCCGCCGCGCCCCGAGGCCGTTTGGCCGGGCACACGTCCCCCCTCTCCTCCGGCTTGGGCGCCCGCGCCCGCCCCGCTGCAGGTAACCAGGGACGCCGGGCCGGGGCGTGGGCACTGCTGGGGCCATCGGAGAAGGGCCAGGGGTTGGGTCGGGGGCGAGAGGGAGCGGGCGAGACCCACTGGAGGAGGCACCTGCCAGGCGTGTAGGTGGTGCGGAGAGGAACCCGAGCCGGGGAAGGATGGAGACTGCACGGGGCGGGGGAGGAGGGGGTCGGGTGGGAGACCCGGGCTTTGGAGAGCCCAGTCCAGGGGCTAACTCTGACTCGCAGCAGGCTGCCTGCCAAAGGCTCTGTTTGGCTGAGGAGGTCTGCTTCTGAGGTCATCCCCCGAGTGGGTCAGGGGTGGACATCCCCTGGTGACCCTCCTGGTGGCAGCTCGTCCTGAGCGCGAAGACTGAGAGGGGGTGACCGCCGTCCCGCCGCACGGCACCGGCGGAGACCCCCGGGCCGGGCTGTGGCCGCAGCTTCTCAGACTCTGCCTTCGCATCGCCAGCCCCTCCGGGCAGTTCAGACCCGCAGGAGAGCCGGGGGGCGGGGGGGGGGGGGCGCCGCGGGGCGCAGACAGGCAGGGCGGTGGGAAAAGGTGAAGGACATGATGCGCAGCCAGGGTGAAAGGAACCGGTGAGGGGCATTTTCCTCCCAGCCCATTTTGGGGCGCTCTTCGCCCTCCTCCTTGGGGCCGGAGCGCGCCTCTGAGGCGTCCTGCTCCGGAGAGGAGAGCGCGGGGCTCGGGGGGGAGGGAGGCCTGAGAGAGGGCAGGGGCCCCTGGACCTCCCAGCCGGGTGGAGAAACGCCTCGGCGCGGCCGCCTCCCCTCCCCCGAAAGGAACCTGCGCCTTCTCGGCCCCCTCCCCGGCGGGGCGGGCGCGCGCTTGCCAGAGAAACTTCTGACGCGGAGCTGTTTGAATGAGGGACTTAATTTCCTTCCTTCAGCACTCCCGGTGTGGTTCTGAGCTGGGACTTGCTTCGGGTTTTCCAGCAGCGTCGCTCGGGGCAGTCAGGCAGACCCCGACCTGGGGGTGGGAACCTCAGCCGAAGAGGCCTTTCTGAGCCGTAGATGGACTCCCGCTCTTTGGCGTTATCAGTGCTCGAAGGTTGCTCCACGTTGGACGGCTGTGGCTGTCGTCACCGTCACCACTGCCCATGCACCCCCCAAACGCACAGCCGGGGAGTGAGGGGCCGGGAGCCCCCGCAGCTTGGGCCGCAGTGCTCACCGCGCTCCGGCCGGCTGCCCAGCGTCACGGGCCGGCCCTGCCCCAGCCCTCGCCCCGCGCGCTTCGGCCCTGCGACCCGGTGGCTGAGCGAAGTGCGCAGACAGCGGCCCCAGGCCTGCACCAGGGAGCCTCCCCGCCTGGAGTCAAGCGCGCTGCAGGGCAAACCCCCCTTCTCTGAATTTAACTGGAACCGAACTGTGAGAAGGTGGAGGTCTGTGTGCAGGAGGCATCGGAACCCCCGTCTCTTTATCACTCCCTCGCACCCCACGCAGCCTAGGGTGCCCTGCTTGGCTCTCGAGAGGGCTGGCGAGGTGAGGCGGGGGGACCCTGGGGTGGGCATCAATCCGTGCTCCGCGGCCCGCGCGCTTTGTAGAGGGGGAGGTTAGGCCCCCCCATTGTCCCCGGGAAACGTGCTGAGGCCGCCTGGGGACCCCTCGGTGCCGTGAATACCGGCGGCGCCCAGGAACCCTGAACCCTTTGTGTCCAGCGCCGCGGTCTGATCTTTCTGACCTCGGTGCAGATCGCCTAAATAGGAAGGGGGGAGGGACTGGGAAGGAGGAGGGAGAAGGCCCGGGCCTGTCGAAAGGGGAGGGGCCGAAAACGGCCTTGCGACCCCGGGAACCCCGCTCCGAGCGGCGCCGCAGCCGGGGCCTGACCCGCGCGATTCCAGGCGAGTCTCCAGGCGGCGGCTTCTCCGGCTCCGCGAAGGAGCCGAAGCGGAAAGACCAGTGCTGAGAAAGGCTGGGTCCTTGCCGAGGGAAAGCTCCTTGGAGATCAGGGGCGAGCCAGCGGACCGCTGACCCCGGGGGCGCGCCCGGGTCCAGGCAGGCCGCGGGCAGACGGTGCGCGCCGGCCGCGCGGGCCCCCGGCCGCGCTCCGAGTTGATTGGCGGAGCCGGAGTTCGAGTGCAGTAAACCTGCCGCGGAGTCTGAGCGACGGCCCGGCCGAGGCGCGCCCGTCCTTTCGCCGAGCGCTGCCGTCCATGCCCCCCCACCCCCGCCCCGGGCCCCACTCCCCCCACCCCCAGACAATTTGGTGCTTATGAAGCTCTGCTAAAAATTAGTTCACAGGGGAGTGTTTTTCCCACTTTAAACATAAATGTCGTAAATCTTCCCCGACACCTGAAAACAAAGTGTTTCCCCAAAACTGATCTTCCAGGAGTGCTTCAAGATGCAAATAGACAGTTTATCATCTTTTATGTGTTTATTTTTATGCCTATGCCTGAAAAATACCTCACAAATAGCCGATTTTAAAACAGCGTATCCCCACTTTATTTTCATTAAAGTTTATATTTAACAATAATTGTTTCTTGGAGATTGTTTTCTTTTGCCCTTATAGGCTTTTTTTTTTTTTTTTTGGCTACTTGAATGGCAGATTTGCAAGTACAATTTCATCTGCACAGACGAACAATAGCCTTCAGCTGCACAAAGGATTTCTCCCACCCTGAATTCAGACCGCAGTGCCTCTTGCTCTGATAATAGCTTCTGAAAAGATTTTGTAATGCAGAGAATTAATACATGATTATTTCCGCCTGACTTCTCTCATTTATTAGAATTCTGTGGCGGGGTCCAAATTAAAAATAGTTCAGTTAACAGCTTTTAAAAATACTTTTAAAATATTTCAAGACACCTCCCTCCTATATTTTTAAGTTTGGTCATTTCCATGACCTGAAAAATGTTAAAATTTTTTGATCAGCTTTAAGGTGATAGTTACTGTATCTTAGCAAATATATTTTAGTAAACTTAGCATGAAATTCCCAAGTAATTCCAAGATGATTCATCTGGGAAACCAAAGACAGACTTGTTTTAGCAGCTCATTAGTAGTCCCTAAAATTAATTTCTAAATTTTACAGAGAAAAATATCTTTACCATTATAGTAACATAAAAGTACAGAGGAACACGGGATAAGGCTGGGTTTGCAAATCAAATTCTTTAGAAATGATACAAATGAAAACACAGTATGAGAACTTTAGTATCAATGAAATTGCTACATGCCAGTGCCCTAAGTTTTTGGGTACAAGTGTGTTTTAAAACTGAAGTCAATGACTTAGGTAATGAATTAGTCTAACTGGTTACATAGCAGTCTTAGAAAACTAAATTTTTCTACCTCTCCACAAATATTTTTACCATAAAGTTTTATATTTGTGTGTCTGCCTCTATTCCCAACCAAGTTTGGGTATAGAGAGTTCTTTTTTCTCCTCTCTTCTTTTAAGATTACCACATGGACTGCTAAAAAAAAATGTTCTGAAGATACTTTGCCAGAAATGGCTCAGAAGATAACATAAAGGAAGCCCCATGCACCTCCACTTGTAAGCACAGATCAAAATAGTTTAACTGGGTCAGGACCAGATCTGTGGGTGCTGAGGGCAGTTCCGCTGATTGCCTCTGTGGTCACGTGTGTATTTCAAATTACAGCTTCTGAAATATTGTATATTATAAACTCAAGGAGCTGCATGTGGAGATGGTTGAGTGGAAAAAATATGAACTACTGTACTTCAGTGCAGTACTCTCAAGATGCATCTAACCTGATATAAAGTTGACTTAACTCTTCCTGAATATTTTTAAATATCACACTTTTCCTACTTCTGAAACTCAGTAATGAGTGCTGGTTGTATGTGTCCCCTCCATCCTAGGGTACACGCCACGCCAGGCTCCCTGTGTGCCCAGGCCGCTGGGGACTGCTTCCGCCAACCCCCTCCTTCCTGCTCCAAACTTTCCGGGAGGGAAGAGGGCCGCCCCTATACAGGAGGCGGTCCGCTTTTAAAAGACGCCTGACTGTAAATGTCAAAGTCATAAATATTTAAACATTATTTTCTTTCAACTCCAAGTCAGGACTGACAAGACGCCTCTAATTAGTGGCGGGCTCTCGTAGGGCTCAGCCCCAGGTTGAGCTGGCAGGAAAGCACCTGGAGTCGCAGGCGCTCCGCAGGGGGACCCGGGTCCCGCTTACTCCCGGAAGGAGGGAGGGTCAGACTCGCCTTTAAGCGAAAGCACACGTGTCCTCTCACCTCTCCTGGCTAGCAGGGCTCCTGAGATTTAACTGTACAAAAAGGAAAGGAGATAAAATAATCCCAAGTTATTTCAACACCATCACTGTGACAAGGAGTAAGTTTATGCTCTTTTTTTAAAAAATGAATATAATTTTTGTTTCTTCCAAGATTCCTAAGACCGGACTTGCAGTCGGCAGTCCCGCCTCCGCACCCTCCGGGCGGGACTCTGCAGGCCGTGGCGTCACTGAGGGGCCCTCCGGGAGCGGGACTTGTTAGGGCGCCAGCGGGAGGCCGGCTGCCCAGCAGGCCGCTGAGCTCCTGCGGCCTCACCCCACAGTGGTCGGAACCGGGTCTCCGGCCTCTCTGAGCCCCGCATCCCGGCAGCCGCGTCGGATCCTCAGCCTCACCGCACCTCTCCCGGTCCGCCCAGCCTGCCGACCCCGGCCATCCCTTCCCCGGGGCGGGGGAAGCGGGGGGAGCTCGGGCCCGGGGAAGCGGGGAGCCGGGCAGGAACGTAGAAGGGGGACTCCGTGGGCGTGGGTCCAGTCCTACACCGTCCGGAGGCACCTGGGCCCCCGCGGGGGCTGGGCAGCCGGCCCAGGAAGGGGGACCCGCAGTCCCGCTCCTGGACGCTGTTCTTTGACCTCTGAGCCAATTGCAAGCGCGGCGCCGGGGGCGCATTGCTGGTCCCGGCGACCGTCGGGTTCTGGGATCAAGGATGCTTAGGCCGCCTGGCCTCCCCGGGAAGAGCCTCCGGGGGTGGGGGGCGCGCCCGGCCGGGACCGCTCCTGCCGCCCCAGGCCTGGGCCAGGGTAACGTGTAGGCCGCCGCCGGCCTCCTCCAGGGGCTCCTGCGCGCTCACGGCCTCCCTCCTGGAACCGAGAGGCCAGCGAGCAGCGTTTGCGCCCCTTACGTCCGGCCGTCAGGCGTGCGCCGCCCGGGAGGAGCCCCGCGCAGGCCTCTGTCCCCAGCACACTGCGACCGCCCGTCGCTGTGGGCCACCCGCCGAGGCGCCGCGCGTCCCCTCGGAGCCAGGCTGGTCACTGCGCGCGTGTGCGCGTCCCGTCGCGGGCCGAGAAGCTTCGGGAAGCCCCGTTCCGGGGCGCGGTCAGTCACGAGGGCGCGGGGTCTTCCCGAGGTCAGGGCAGGAGCCCCTAGGTGGGGCGCGGGGGCCTCCGGTCGTCTGTGCCTGGGCGGGGTGCGGACGCCGTGATGCCGGGAGGGCCGAGGTGGGGGGGGCAGCGGGACGCCCCCTCCTCCGGCCGCGGCCCCTTCTTTGTTGTTGTCCGGCTGGTCTGCGAAGACTGCGCGGCGCGTGGCCGGGTGGGGAGGACCCGGGCCTTTCCGGGAGCCGGGGGACGGCACTTGCCGGGGTAGGGGCGCAGCGGCGGAGCGGGAACCCGCGCGGCCGAGCGCCGCCGGCCTCTCAGAGGAGCGTCCCAGGCCGGAGCGCGCGGAAAGGGGCGCACCTCCCAGTTAACCGGCCGCGGCCCGACGGGCGCCAACCACGGGCACCGCGCCGGGGAGGAACTGGGCTCAGGTGGGAGGCGCAGGGGTGTCGGGCGCCCTCCGGGCCAGCCCGGGGGTCCGGCGGCGCGGATGGGCACCCCCACCCCGAAGAGTTTCTGGGCGCGGGGCTGGGGGAGAGGGGGAGGCAGCCTGCGGCCTCGGGGGTGACTGTTCTGGAAGCAGCGGGGGGGGCCGGGGGAGGAGCGAGGGGAGGGGCGGGGAGGGTCTCCCGCCCTGCGCTCGGTCCACGCGGAGGGCCCGGCTGGGCCGCCGCCCCGGCCCGGGCCCCGCGCCCGCTCCCCGCGCCGCCGGGCGCCCGGGTCCCTCCCCCGACCCCTCCCTCCGCGCCTCCCCCCGCCGCGTCCTCGCGCCTCCGTCCCTCCCGCCGCGGGCGGACCTGCCGTTCTCCGCGGAGCCGAGCATCCAGGGAAGAAAATCCGGCGTCTTTTCTCATTTCGCCCGCGTTTCCATTAACCTAGTCCTGGCATCAGCTAATCCGCCGCACGGAAGGCAAAGGAGGCTAATTAATGACCAGCTTTTCCAGTCAAGACCGGCGATAATTGCTTTGGTGGCCTTTATGATTACAAGATAAAAACGGCCCGGCCTGACATAAGAGGCCCTGTGTACACGGGGAGCCGGAGGAAGTGAGGAGCTGGAGGCCGAACGCGGCGCAGAAAATCACTAATAGAAGGGAGATAATGAATAGGCCGGCCAGGCATTCATGGGGAAAAATCCATTTTGTTACCACGCGAAATTAGGTGGTGGAAAGGAGTTTGCTAATTGCGCTCATCCCGTAGCGACCCACACTGAGGCGGGCGCGCCTCTATTCATTTCCCGGGTAATTGTGGACGGCGTGCTGGCCGGAGCTGGTGCATCGTCTCCCTGGCGTTTTTAATTGTTGCTAATATTCCTTATAACGAAGCTAATGAGGGCGAGCATTGTACCACTTCGGGCGCACGGAGACAGTGAGACGCACCGCCCCCCAACACCCAGACCCATCAAGCCCGAGACGCTTATGGACCTGCGCGCTCTTACCTTTCACCGGCCGAGAAGTGAACTCCTGGACCATGGCGAGACCTTGTCTTGCAGCTGCTTTCAAGGAAAAGTGCCCAAGTGCGCGACGTGGGGTCTGCGCGGGTGCAAGCGCCCTACCCCCACCCCGTCGGAGGTCTGTACCTGGGGGTGCGCCTCCAGGAGAGCAGAAGGGCTTCAGAACTGGCCTCCCGCCTGCAGTGGAGCCAGGAGTAGCCGCATGCCTTCACAGCTCAGCCACTGGTCTAACCTTTGCTGTGGCTTCTACCCCCCCAACCCCACCGGTCAGTCTACCCAGATACCTCGGGGGTGGCCCTAAATGCCTCTCTTACCCGTTGAGAAGGGAGAAAGGCTTTGTTTTACTTAAGGCAGTGAGTTAGCTGCCAGAGAGTTTCTGTTGAGTCTGAGCAATGCTGCTGCTGACCTTCCTGGTGAAAACCCTGCTGACCCAGGCGCGCTGTGTCCAGAGGACCCTGGCCGCTGGGCTGGGGCTGCACTGCTGGACGCCCTTGGGTCGGTCCGGTGCCAGCCTGGAGCTTTACACTTGAGGGTGTGTGTGGAAAGGACGGTCTTCGGGAGCTGGGTACTCACCTGCCCCCTCTCCTGTTTGCAGAGAAGCAGCGTCAAGCCTCTGCCTCACCAGGCAGTGCCGGACGACTCCACCAAGTTCGTGGTGCTCACCCTGGTCTCCGTCGTGGCCATCGCGGGGGTCTTGCTGGCGTCCGGCGTCACCTACTGCCTGCGACACAGCTCTCACCACAGGCTGAAGGAGAAGCTCTCGGGACTGGTGGGGGACCCAGGCCCAGACGCCACCAACGCCTACCAGGTAAAGAGACACTCTTCTCAGTGCCGTGTCCATTCCGCTCACCCTTAGAACAGACCCTCCCCCATGCCCAGCAGTTGTTCGTAGTTTGGGTTCTTCTGTGATGACGGTTTGAAACTTCTCATTAGCATTCATGTAAATACCTTGCAACCCTGGTTTTCCTGCTCTAAATTAATCTTACGCTGTTCTGGGATGGTCTCACGTTAGCTGTGAAAGCAGGCTGCTAATTAGAAATGTGGAGAATGTACAATACATGAATTATGTATTATCTGTTATTTTTCTTAGTTTGGCCACTAGTAATAAAAAAAAAACAGAGTTGCAAGATAAATTGGTTGTATAGATGTATGAAGATGTCTCTTAAATCATTGACTTCCTCGGGGTCTCAGATGAAAAGACCCTCTCTGACCCTGCCCTGTTGCCACCTTCGCTGTGACTTGGATGACGTGGAATCTCAGGCTGATGGCTGGAAAGCACAGCAAACCGTCTTCAGGAGAGCCATGGGGGGCGGGGTGTGCGTGGGGAGGGGGTTCCCGGAACAGCCCCAGCATACCTGGAAACAAATGGGGGCCAATGAGAGTGAGGGGAGGCAGGTTCAAACCAAACTGGCCAGGAAAAAGTTTCACAGAATGTCTGGGGGTTCTGGAGCACACAGTCCAGATTTAATGGTGCTCTCTAAGGAAAACACACCTCTAGTTTTAACAGCCGTGCAAGCCCGGAATATATGCCAGTCAGGGCACTTGATTGCTTTTAACAAAATATAATGTAACTCTAAGTATGTTTTACACCTGGGAAAGTAATTCACTCAGTCATCTTATTTAAAATTCAATCAGTCTATCTTGTAAAAGACTTTCTCCCATTGGATTGGAGCAGAGGCTTTGTTTTGTCGGTCACATGACTGTGGTATGGGATATGTCATGTAAATAATGTATCCTATTTTACAGTCACATCTATAAATATTATCGTTCTGTCATCACAGTTGCACTGTTGGAGTCTGCTCAAGCTCTTTCCAGAACCACCCGCCCCCAGGAGCTTGTCTGAGAGACACCCTGACCCTATCTCACATAAGGCACTGGGATGAGTTTACAAAATCGCTCTGCTTAAAAGAGAGCAGAAGACAGCCCTCTTCCCCATTTCAAAACTCTTGGTGTTGTTGTTGAATGAAGAGAACCTCTGGTTTTCTGGAGGGGGTCAGAAGCCTGGTCGGTGTAGTCTTTTCTTGTTAAAGAAACAGCAACTTCAGATGTGTGGGAGATGGCATTTCAAGAGCAGAGCTAGCTTTGCTTCAAAGCAAAAGAAAAAGCACGTTTGAAGGAGAAGCTTGGGGGAAAATGTCACACCAACTAGTAAGACTTTATCCAGAAATTCTATTGAGCAAGGCCAGTGTAGGCAGCCGGGTCTGCTGGGCCAGGCCTGTGCCAGGACATAAATAAATTATCACACCGGTTCTGTTCCGTGTGTGAGAGACGGGAGATCACACGGGCGGAGGGTTTTAGAAAGCATGGCATCCTTTGATACGCTTTGAAATTCGAATATGAAATATTGATAGAATGGAAAGGTTGGGCTTGCATGCAGAAGTGACTCATTCTGACAAAAGTGCAGGTTGCAAATGCATACTTAGGACTGAGTTTGTGATAATTAACAGGAAAAAAAGCTTCCCAGTGACAGCTCTAATTAATAGTATCTGTAATTAAAATCATGCCCTTCCAGCAGGAAAATTGTTTGAATTTCTTGGAGTGACCTTTATGTGGTTCCTCCTGGGGGCATGGTGGTTAAGTTGATATTGATTTTATAATGAGCTCTGGTTTGTTTAATAAGAATCTGTAATCCAGACAATAAATGAAATGTGTGCTTTTCTTCAATCCAGATTAATAAAAAAAAAAAAAAAAGGAAATAGCGTAGAAAAAACTTTAAAAATAGGGTCTAGGAAAATTTGGAAATGAAAGTATTGTGGAGATTTTCTGGTGGGCTTGGTTTTGAGATTGCTACAGAACACCCTTGTGGGAGCTACTTTGATTAAATGTGGAGGTTTGCTCCCTCGAAGTGGCCTGTTCACTGCTCAGAATATGCTGGCAGTGGGCTGTCGTCTTGTTTGGGCTTGTTTTTAGCAGGTACACTCAGCAGTGGGGTGAGGCTGTCCTGATTCTTAGCTCTGCATTTGCTGAGTCATGTATTAAGACCGGTGGGGGGGCAGTTATACACAGAGGAGTTTGTATCTGTAAACAGGGCCGGTATTCACCCATTCATGGATCCAAACTTCATTAGGGTTTTCTATAACTGCCATGGAGACCCCTTCGAGTTTAAAAATCCGCCTGAAAAAGTTTTTTAAAGTATTTCTAACCCAATACAGTCATTTTCAGACGGTATCTTGTTGGCTTCTGTGTTCATTTTCAAATCACTGGACTTGCGCACTTTGCTGGTTCTACCCTACACTCGAGGTTACGGGTGCCGTCCGGGTAACCCTCATCCTGGGGTTACAAAGAAGACGGAATGACTTAATATGGAGCTTTCTTTCATGGGGCGTCTGGGGAGGTCCCATTCCTTTTATGAAGTTTCTGCAGGAGAAAATGAGCACTGTGCACGCTGGGGGAGAAGCTGGTGGCCTGAGAGTGGGGCGTGGTAGGCGGCAGTGTGGTCAGTTTTGCTGGCCTCGGAGTAGGAGGGGTCACCCTGCGGAGGAGAGCGCGGAGAGCCTCCTGCGGGCCTTGGGGGTGGGGAGCGGAGGCTCCGCAGGAGGGCCTGGGGCACCCGGCGTCTGCCTCCTTCCCGAGCAGAGGGGCCACGCGGCAGGGGCGCCGCAGTCAGGCCCTTCTCGCGGGACGGCCCTCGTGTGGTCGACCCTTCGTGAATCCCTGCTCGTCCTCGGCCAAAGTCTGTCCCTGGGCCTCCTGGTGCTCTGTGCCAGCCCCCGCCAGCTCGTAATCCATGCTTTGGGGTTCGGGGTTCCGGGTTCCGGAGTGTCCCTGAGTTCTGAGTGGGTTTTTTTTAAACTTGTTTCCAAACAGCGAGTAATTTGCATTATTAGCTTCCAGTGCAAATACGTTTAAACATGTGTTTCTCTTGTCTCTTAAAAATAGAACTATTTTATAGGCAAGAGTCAGCATTTTAAAGACTCTTACGTATGTGTGAGAGTGTGGTATTTTCATTTGCTTTTCCTATTGGAAAAATCATGTCTTTCTCGATAGACTCATATTCTAACACGTAACAAGATATCAATTTCACCAGGTAATCTGTTGAAGTTTAATTTGCTTGGACTTGAAAGAATTGGGTGTATTAACTTTTAGAAGAACTGAAATCCATCTTTAAAGGTCATGTTTTAATGGGATTCTGCAATTAAACTTTCCTCATTGTTTTAGTAAATGTTATTTTTGTCCTCTAAGTAGATAAGCCTAAAATGCTTGGATTAAATCTGTATTTTTGATCTAAAAGGCCAGTTTCTTTGCTTTTATTCCTATTTTCCCCCAACTGGCGCATCACATGACACGCACATTATATGCATACGCGAGCGTGTATTTGCACACTCGTGCGCACTGAGGGCAACCCCGGGGCTGCGGGACGAACTCACAGCCCATCAATGAGCTTTGTCACGTCGGTGTCCTACTTCCGTGGAAGGGGATTGGGCAAGACTGGGCAGAAGCAAGCGGCTGGATGATCAGAGGTGTCCCCCCCCCCCCCCCCCCCCAGCCTCTTTGAACGCTGCTCTGCGTCTTCCAGGCTTTGATCATCTCAGAGCAGCGGCCGCTCCCCTTCCCCTTGCGAGGGCACAGCTCTGCAGACTCTCCGGCGAGGCCTCCTCTGATGGTCTGTCTCCCGGCGCCCACGGGCCCCAGGGTGTTTGGGGCCTTGGAGCCAGACCCAGAGGAGAGGCAGGGTCGGGCTGGGGAAAGCAGCGTCTCCAGGAGCCCAGAGGCCCCTGCCCTCTGCCCTGGGATGAGGAGAGCCTGGTTCAGGGAGGCCCCAAGCTGGCTCTTCTCCTGGCCTTTGACTCAGGGGCCTTCTCCCCAGTGGGTCTCCTCTTCTCACTTGGTATAGCTCTCAACACAGAAACCGTCCCCCCTCGAGGTGGAAAACAGTGAATTCCTGGGGTTTACTTGATCCAGGTTCTAAACTAGCCCTTCCCACTTCAGTCCACTGCGTATCTTTTAGCAGTTTGGTGTGGCTTTATGTTTAAATTCTCAGGTTGAAATAATTCTGTGTGCAAATTCCAATAAGCAAAATCTATTCTGCTTTAAAACTGGAAGGGTGCCCTGAAATACTATTAAAAGAACATTTCTTTCTGTGACGACCTAGTCAAGCCTGAGGACTGGAGTCTTTCAGGCTTTTCCTCTGCAGAAGTGGCCGTCAGTCCCAACCACTGCAGGCAGAATTCCGTCAAAACTTCCCGAATTCTGGTCATGTGGCAAGGCCGTGGGTTGTCAGGCGGCAGCCAGGATGCTGAGGGCAAGGCCGGTGGCCCCCAGGCAGGCCTGGGCCCTGCTGTGAGTCAGCGCAGCTTCCCTGCCTGCAGCCTTGTGAGAACCCCAGGAAAACGTGCTCACTTTTTGGGAGAGAGAAGGGGCCCGTTTCCAGGACCTACTTTTTGCCTGTTTTTGGTGTCAGGGGATCTGTCTCAGGGCCAGCGAGCTCCGACCTGCATGCTCTGTCAGACCTTCCCGATACCTCTCCACCCCGGGTCTGAACGTGTCTCTGGAAGGCCTGAATTGGTAGCGTGTTTTTCTCATAAATCTTAAATTTTCAAACGTGCCGTTTCCAAAAGCAGCGACTGCACGCGCATTCCCTGGTTTCTGTGTAACGCGTTCCCTCGGAAATAGCCCCTGGGATTTGGAAACGTCTTCTTGGGGAGGCTGGAGTCGGGAAAGATGGCCAAAGAGACAGCTATGCGTGCCCGGAAAGCTTGCCGCCGTCCCGATGTGGCAGCCGCTGCCCTGATCAGACAGTGACCGTTAGACCAGACTCACTAAACCGCGAAGAGCCCTCAGTGAGGTGTCTGGGAAGTGGCCAATCGGGACAGCTAATACGAAGGATGCTGGGGCCTGGCCGCTGCGGCTCCCCCGGGATCCCGTGTTACGTGCTGCGGTCAGCTCTCTTGGCAGTGTGTCTGTGGGCCTGGGGTTTACCCCAGGTGGCCCAGGGTGTGGGGCGGGAGGGGGCTCCCCGTGCCTCTTCTGGGTCAGGCCGCTTTCCCGGGTCTCGGGTTGTCCTGTGACAACCGAGGGCAGAAAGTGTTCCCGAGAGGGAGGTCCAGGCGGCACGGTTTGGGGCGGGCGGGGAGAGAAGGTGCGTCACTTTAATTGACTGATTCTGGCGGGGGCGTTCGCGACCCGCCTGCCCCTCTGTTAGCAAGGACACTCACTTGCACCTCCCAGAGGCCCGAGCAGTGCCCCATCGGAGCCCAGGGCCTGGAAGACCCTCCGAGAGCCCCGCCCTCTGCCCCCAGCTTCTGGCTACCATGAGCGATGCCCGTAGACACGCTGGGAAAGCGTGCTCTGGCCCTGGTCCGTGCCACGGGGCCACTCCGGGAGGCAGGGCCCATCGTGTGCATGCGGGAAGCAGGCGTGGGGTGGGCGTGACTGGTCCCGGACCCCAGGTGGCGGGCAGCAGAGCTGAACTGGCCACAGGGGACAGGCAGGCGGCCGAGACGCGCCCTGGACAGGGCTCCCCACCCCCAGGTCTGACGGCCCCTGCGCCGCCTTCCTCCTCGAGGTGGGGGCACCCGGGAGGCGGGCATCACGCTCCTCGCCCACAACATGGGAAGGGACACGCGTCAAGCTGGCCCCTGGGCTCTGGAAGGTCCAAGAAGGTCACAGAGGCGCCCGGGCACCTCGCGTCTATGTTCAGTCCAGGGAGCGGCTGTGTATGCGTGCTGACCATGGTGTGTGTGCTGACCGCGGCCTGTGTGCTGACCGCGGCGTGTGTATGCTGACCGCAGTATGCTGACCGCGGCCTGTGTGCTGACCGCGGTGTGTGTGCTGACCGCAGCCTGTGTGCTGACCGCGGCCTGTGTGCTGACCGCGGCGTGTGTATGCTGACCGCGGTGTGTGTGCTGACCGCGGCGTGTGTATGCTGACCGCAGTATGCTGGCCGCGGCCTGTGTGCTGACCGCGGCGTGTGTATGCTGACCGCGGTGT